>OY755038.1:226130852-226370852 GCA_963576565.1 Aspidapion aeneum | reverse complement strand
GGGGCAAGTTGGCGTATGGCCGGGGTAAGTTGACGCTTTGGTTCTGGGTTGCGGACTAAATTTATTAAATAACAAAAAAAATCACTTAAATTATGTTAATAAACATAAGCTAAGCTTTAATTTAAATGTAGTACTTTTTTTTAAACAAAAATTAAAACATAAACTAATTCAAAAAATAATATAATCTGTTTACTCGCTTAAGCAATTAATGCACAAAAAAATTGCTGAAGTTTTACCAGCACATTCCTCATAAGCCCCGCCATGGCACCAGTTGCATTTAATCCATTTTTCCCTAAGGGCACTATTCTTATATGTATCAGTGCAATACAGACAAAAGCAGTCATCGTCATCATCGCTGCTTAAGGACTCATTATTTTTATTTTTTTTATTTTTTATTTCCGGTACCTAATTTTTCTATTTTTTTCCTTTTCGCTTATTTCAGAAGCTTTTTTAAGTTCTACCTTCTTTTTATTTGGAGCTTGCTTTTCGCGAAGAGCTTCTTTAATGGGCGTATCGGTTAATATAGCCGTAGTTCGTCTTTTTCGCCTTTTGGTGATATTTTTTCTTGCTTCCGCTTTAGGTAAGGGATGGAACTATTTAGTTTTTTTCTGAGGTTATTTCTCCCAAAATTTTACGAGACGGCCCTGGACGAATATCCTCGATTTGATTTTCGTCAACTTCTAAAGCTTGTTGTAAAAGATCAGGTTCTTGATACTCCTGTAATGCAGCTTCTGCAGCTTGGGGAACATTTTTCTCACCATTTTCTTTCACTTGATCATCACCCAAGTCAATAATATTAAGGTTAGGTCGGTCCGTAGAATATGAAGGTAAAAACTCCTCTTCGGAAAAGATATCCCGATTAAAAGGATAAATTCCTGAAACTTCAAAACCGGCAGTAATATTTATGTTATTTCTGTACCAAAAATACTGCTTGGGGTAAGTTGACGCACGCGCCAAGTTGCCCCTGACAAAATGAGCCAACTAACCCCAATCGTATTTTTTTGTTTCTTGAATTTTTTTCTCGTACAACACTAAGATATAAACAAAAATTTTAGCTTGTTTTTGAAACTAGAAATTCCAATCTTTAAACTACTCTATCTAGTAAGTACCTACAATTATTGAACGAAAAGTTATCGCAAATATATTAAATGAATAAAAATTTACTTCCCACGTGTATGAACACATTAGAGAGCGCTCACACTTAGCGACTGCACTCTGAATAATGGAATTCTTTACAAACAGACACTAGGTCACATACATCAAAATTGTCTATTAGCACAACGTTGCCAGACTGGTAGTTTAGTAGAAAATAGCCGTGCGCCAACTAGCCCCGGTCTCCCCTACTTGTGACAGCTCTGCTTTGATTGATATCCGTCAAATGTTGGTGTTAGTCTATCTGGTAATATTTTCGTGATACAAATCATTACACGAAACAATCATAGGGGCTCTTAAACTAAAACTGTGCAATTTTCTTTAGCAAACATCAACACCAACTTGATAATCTTCCGCACATGCTACGTGACGTTGGGCTACAACCAATCAGACTGCGCCAAACTGGGCCTGTCAAGCGACAACGCCACTACCGCCTTAGAAAAGCTAGTCGAACCCCATGCTGACGTCATAGGAATGGTCAGGAGCATCGTGGAAGGCCTTGTTGGGTCGATTTTGTGCATTTTCGTCGCCCCGTGGAGTGACCGCTTTGGCAGGAAGCCTATTCTAGTTTTAGGAAGCATAGGTATGCTATACAAGGTTCGCAAAGTGGGATCTAGGGATTGGATCTTCATAAAACCAGCAGAATTCTTAAATAGTTCAGGCAAGATTCCGGAAAATCCACTTTCTAGAAGTATTTTATAATACTTTTTGGCAAATGGGCAATTCCCTCTATTTTGAGCCCCGCTGAATTCGTATATCCCTGTTGCCAACTCGAAATATTGACAGGGGCTGAGATATTCAAGATGGCGGCCAAAATGGCGGCAGAATTTTAAATTGCCGCTGGAAAACTTAAATTGTCACCGGTGTACATTCAAAATATATATTTGTATAATTAAAAAAGAATACTCCCCAAAATCTGAAAGTTTTTTCAAATTTGTATAATATACTTTATTGTAGACAATAAAATTCCCTTTTCAACATGGTATAACCTAAGAAAGTTAGACTAATAACAAACTCCAGCGGCGTCCGTTAATTGAAGTAATTAAAAAAAGTTTAAAAAATACCTACTAAAATAAAATGTTTCCAAATTAAAATAAACTGTTTTTTGATTAGTTCTTTAAAGCAAAAAAACACCGGTGGTTGTAAGGGGAGGGGGCATAGGGGCCATGGCCCCCTCTAAGCAATATTTTTGTGCAGAAAGTAACAGTAGTAACTTTGACACAGGTGTTTTTGGTTATTTTTTTAAGCATATGGAACTTAAAATAAAGTGGTGAATCTTATGCAACGGTTTGGGGGGGGGGGGCATAATCATAATTAGGTACTCATTGGGATCAACAACCAACCTGTCGACCTGTTAGGAAGAGTTTGATATTTTTTTGCCTTATACTTATGCAATTTATGAACAGGCCCCATAGTATTAAAAATCTCTGATCCACTGGCTTCGCCGCGCTACACAGTGGTAATCATCTGGAGGCGGCTAACTTAGCTTCCCATTAGTACAAAAGGTCGAAAAAAAATCGACAAACAAAATATTAAAAATACAAATTTACCGTATCAAGTCGAATTGACCTGTCCAGTCGATGTGGACCCGCGGCCGTACTTTCGACCTTTTGTACTTTCGACCTTTTGAACTTTCGACCTTTTGTTTTTTGATCTTTTGTACTTTCGACCTTTTCTACTTTCGACCTTTTGTATTTTCAACCTTTTGTACTTTCGACCTTTTGAACTTTCGACCTTTTGTTTTTTGATCTTTTGTACTTTCGACCTTTTCTACTTTCGACCTTTTGTATTTTCAACCTTTTGTACTTTCGACCCTATTTTTTCGACCTTTTGTACTTTCGATCTTTTATCCGCCGCTCTTTATTATCCACCGAAAAGCTAATAAGACACAAAATTGATTAGTTTGGATTGATCTTAAATAATTTCTTTAAATTAAGAACACCACTGGAGCGGTAAATATAAAATAACTTCCACTTGGTTATACATCGTTTGAAAGGAAATTTTATTAGCTATAACGAAGTATAAAACACATTTTTTGATAAAGAGCTTGGTTTTTAAGAAAATTGAATAAAACGTATGAAAAACATGTTTTTTTTAATGATTTGTTGAAATCACCCTCATTGACGGACGTCGCTGGAGAGTTTGCTATAAGTCAAACCCCACCGAGTTTCACATTTTTGAAAAGGGAATTTCCTTGTCTATAAAAAAGTGTAAAACAAGTTTTTTCATGTTAAGCTTAGTTTTTGAGAAAATTAGATAAAACCTGTAACAAAAATGGTTTATTTTCTGTTTTTTCAAAATTAATTTAATTTACGGATGCCCCTGAAGTTTTATTTATAAAACCGATTTAATCATGTTATACGTCATTTTGAAGGAAATTTTATTGAGTATACCAAAATGTAATACATGGTTTTCTGCAGATATTAGTTTTAAAAAAAAATTAAATAAATCTTGGAAAAAACATACGTATTTTTTAAACTTTTTTTAATTACTTCAATTAACGAACGCCGCTGGAGAGCTTGTTATTAGTCTAACTTTATTAAGTTATACCACGTTGAAAAGGGAATTTTATTGTCTACAATAAAGTATATTATACATTTTTCTTTTAGAAGCTTAGTTTTTAAGAAAATGTGAAAAAACCTCAAACTTTCAGATTTTGGGGGGTTTTTGGAGGTTTTTGCAGCCATTTAAAAAAAAATTATATTTTATTATTTTTTAATTATACAAATATATATTTTGAATGTACACCTGTGACAATTTGGGCTTTCCAGCTGCAATTTAAAATTCCGCCGCCATTTTGGCCGCCATATTGAATATCTCAGCCCCTGTCAATATTTCGAGTTGGCAACAGGGATATTCGGATTCAGCGGGGTCAAAATAGGGCGAATTGCCCATTTGCCAAAAAGTAATATAAAATGCTTCTAGAAAGTGGATTTTCCCGAATCTTGCCTGAACTATTAGTGAATACAAAATAAAACTCTGCTGCAATTTACAAATAGTTGTTACAAGAGTTTTCTTATGACCTATAAACAAACAAGACCCAAAATATTAAAATAAAAACTTTAACTTACCAAAATAACAAACTACAAAATGTTCTTCAAATAGAGAAATCTTATGTTTCTTTACTAATTATTTATTTTAGAGGTTTTAGTTTAAGTTCAAAAAACCTTAGAATGTGACTACCGACTTGTCTCCTCAAAGTTTGGGTTTTTATTAACGGTAGGTTGGACCTAAATAATCCATTATCCCTTCTTTATAGAGTTTGGAGGAACCAAGTAAGTGGCGTTGCTGATAATCCTAAAGTTTACTTTACATTCTAGCTAATGAGCTAAACAAGGAGACGTAAACAAAAACAGAGATAAATTGACATTTTATAGACAACAGTTTCTAATCTCTCAGTTTTTTTATAGTCAATAACGTTGAAGGGAAAACCCTCTCTCTACTTGATGTATCCCCACGCGTAACTATTACAACGCCCACTCTTCACTTTTCAGTAGTTTTTCTCGCATCAACCACCTGCTGTGTATGTAGGCGGCAACCAACTGTTTACCAATGTAGGAGATACCCAATCTTCACTCGTTTCTGTTTGTCCATAATTCATCATCTAGGCCTCTTATTCTTATTTCACTGTCTATTCCTTCTCTCCACTCTCCTAGAAAAACCACTATAGTACCCTTCACAAGACGGCGGAAACTGAACCTAACAGAACCCACCGTCGAAGGGATACGCATTCCTTTTCAAAAGGATGCCAAATACCTGGGACTGATTCTGGACCAGAGACTAAATTGGAACACCCACCTGGACAAGGTAATCGGCAGGGCGAAAATGGCCTTGTACCAGAATTTGTGGGAAGTCATGGGGCATGAAACCAAAACAAACCTACTGGCTATACCTAACGGTAGTGAGACCGATGATCACATATGGCTCTATTGCTTGGTGGGCAAAAACTAAGCAAAAAACAACCAGGGATAAACTGGCACGCGTGCAAGGCATGGCGTGTAGAGTCATAACATCAGCAATGAAATCGACACCTTTAGAGGTAATGGAGGTGATGCTAAACCTTCCCCCCCTACACATATGGGTAGAGAAGGAGGCCAGGGCAGCAGTGGCAAGGTTCAAGAGCCTAAACCAAGAGCAACCTGGACAAGCTAAGGGTAACTTTGCGGGCCTGGCTGAGGTATTCAGGAATAACCGAATACTTAGCATGCCAACAGACTACATGCTACCCAAATACAGCTTCGATATACCTTTTAAGGTTCTTACACCAACGAGGGAGGAATGGCGGGAGAGACCTGCTCAACTGCTAAACGCCGACCACGTATGGTATACAGACGGATCGAAAACAAAAAATGGGGTGGGTGCGGGTGTGACGGGACCACGGACTGAAATATCTGTGGGACTCGGAAACTTAGCAACCATATTCCAAGCAGAACTACATGCAATAGAAGTATGCTGTAGAGAGATTACCCGCAGGGACCTCTCAAACAAAAGCATCAAAATCATCTCAGATAGCTTATCAGCTCTAAAAGCATTAAGCTCACACAAAATTCAATCCAGACTAGTCTGGAATTGCCTTGAAACCCTAAGACAGGCCAGCAGAACCAACAAGATCAATCTTGTCTGGGTGCCAAGCCACACGGGAGTTGAGGGAAATGAAAAAGCAGACGCACTAGCCAGGGCGGGAGCAGAATCCGCGCTGGTTGGACCGGAGCCTTACTTCGGCTTACCTAAGGCCACAGTCACAAAAGAAATAGGAGAGTGGGTTGTTAGAAAAGGGACTCAAAACTGGCGGGCAACCCCGAGACAACACACTCCAAAACCTTCCTAAGCAAGCCAGACAAACACAGAACGAACCAACTCCTGGAATTAAACAGGAATAGCCTAAGAATAATCACAGGGCTATACACAGGCCAATGCCGACTCAACAAACACATGAACAGACTGGGAGTAAGCAACACACCAGCGTGTAGGTTCTGCGGTGTTGAGGAGGAAACGCCACTTCATCTAATCTGCCACTGCGTAGCAAGACAAAGAACTAGGGCGAAAATATTCGGACCTGGACAGATAGAGCCTCAAGATCTTGAGGAAATATCACCAAACAAACTGATCTGCTTCATAAAGGAGATAGGTATTGGTGATATTTAAGTTGGGATGAGCCACAATAGACCATTTGAGTCGCAGTGGAGGGGCGACAGTCGCACCACTCATAATCAAACCTAACCTAAACCTTCTCTCCAGCTTCTCCTTGGCCGTCCTCGTTTTCTTCGGCCAGTTGCTTTCCATTGTAGTATTTGTTTAGGTAGTCTTTCATCATTCATTCTTTGTACATGTCCGTACCACACCAGTTGTTTTGTTCTTATATCATCCACCAAAGTACGTTCACCCACTGTCATAATTTCTCTTATTCTTTGATTTGTAACTCTTTCTCTTTTTGATTTCCCTTCTGTTCTTCTCCAATCGTCCATCTCCGTAGCGGAAAGTATTTTTTCTGTTCTATCCTTGATTGGCCATACTTCTGAGCAGTATTGTAATAATACTTTTTATAATGGTGTTATATATAAGCTTTTTGTTATGTTTTGATATACTTTGGCCCCAAATTATTCCATTTAATAAAGTTATTGCTTTTCTTCCTTGTACGTTTCGATCTTTTATAGCTTTGTCTAGTGTTCCGTCAGCTGTAATTTTTAGACCTAAGTATTTATACTCATCACAGGACCGAATTCGCTGCCCGGTATTTAAGATTAGATTCTGTTTCATTCCACCGATACACATATACTCTGTCGTATTGAGATTAACCTCTAGTCCCCACTTATTGTACTCTTCTATTAGTTTTCGTGTCATATATTCGAGGTCGTCATAATCCTGAGCCACTACTATCTGATCATCGGCGAAACATAAAGTATACAAGATGTTTTCGTCCAACGGAATTCCCATGTTTTGGCATTTTCTCTTCCATACTTTAAGGACTTGTTCCAAGTATATCTTGAAGAGCGAAGGCGAGATACAGCAACCTTGTTTAAGACCTTTATTTAAGGAAGATTTAACTTTTTTTAAATAAATCAATTAAAATACTGTTTGTTGTCTAGTTTTGGGGGGGCACTACCCCGTTACCCTCCCTCTAGCAGCCGTCACTGGTAGGGATTCTTATTAAAGAATGTTGTTTGTTTCAGGTGGTACCCTGAACCATTTGGTATTGATTGCGTTCGCATATTTTGACACACTGTCACCATGGTATTCGATGGTGGGTATGATTCCATGGATTTTGACAGGTGGGGCTCCGGCATTTTTGACAGTTATGATGGCCTATCTTACCGACACCACTAGCGAGAGACAAAGAGGGATTAGGTTTGTAATAAAATATAGTTAACTACCATGTACAGCGTGTCCCATTTTCGATGGGATTAAATGGGAAACTCGGTTATTATTAAAGATATCGATTTTCTAATTGCACCTTACCGTGCTCTTTTTTGGAGCCCTTAAAAATGGTGTAATCAGATTTTTGCTATATCCCGTAGTTTCGCTAATACAGGGAGTTTTTGAAAAAATTGTATTTTTAATAATCCCTTGTATCTCGCTTATTTTGCGAGATATTTTTATTATGTAAAAACCTTTCTATGGCAACTTTTTTAGAGCAAATTAATGACGTTGTCAATTTTTTTAAATATTGTTTAGTTTTTGAGATATGGTATTTATCATAAAAAAATTAAATACGGACCTGGATTTTTTTTATTACTACTTTGATTGGTTCCATGCTATTATTAGTCCGAACCTAGAAATTTCCAACGTAATTATAAATTAAAAATTGCAAGACACAATAGTTGAACGATTTTTAGTTTATCTGTTTTGAAATGATAATTAAAAGATTTATAAATAAAGTAAAAAACGTTAAAAAGTTACAAAAATAATATCATACTAATTATTTGATGGTAGCACAGCAGGTCGTGAAATTCACAAAACAAAAGCGTGGAATTGACATTTTTGTGAATGGCTTACAATTATTTTAAACTGGCTAGAAATCGACCATATCCAGATTTTGAAAAATGTCATATGTTTGACTGCTTCATTCAAGCAACAAAATCCCAATATTCAAATGGCAGAAACATTTTTATGCAAAATGCGTTAAGAAAAATTACTCAAAAATGCCAACATGTCTTACACATAATGGTAATCAGAAAAATTAGTTATTTTTTATAATTTGTTTTTTTTTTATTTTTCGTAGACTTTGTTTCAAATAAATCTCTAAATTAACGTAAAACCATTTTAATATGCTAAGTATCAAAACAGTTAAACTAAAAATTGTTTAACTAGCAATTTTTAATTTATATTTATGTTGGAAATATCCAGGTTCGGACTAATTTTTTTTAAAATAATAAATATTTTTTTTTACCTTAAAACAAAATATTTTAAAATTTTTATTATTTTATGATAATACTAGCATGAAACCAATCAAAATAGTAATAAAAAAAATCCAGGTCCGTATTTAATTTTTTTATGATAAATACCATATCTCAAAAACTAAACAATATTTTAAAAAGTTGTCAACGTCATTATTTTCTTCTAAAAAAGTTGCCATGAAAAGGTTTGTACAAAATAAAAATATCACGCAAAATAAGCGAGATACAAGGGATTATTAAAAATACAATTTTTTCAAAAACTCCCTTTATTAGCGAAACTACGAGGTATAGCAAAAATCTGATTAAGCCATTTTTAAGGTCTCAAAAAAAGAGCACATCAAAAGGTGCAATCAGAAAATCAATATCTTTAATAATAACCGAGTTTCCCATTTAATCCCATCGAAAATGGGACACGCTGTACTTATAATGTACTTGAAGTACGTTACTTGACAAAATCAAGTACATTTCCATGTACATTGTTAAAAGTACTCTGATCTAAACTAAGGACAAACATTTCTTTGTTTCCGAGATACAGGGTGTTAAAGTTAAAATAATGTATAAAATATGTTTTTTTTTAGAATGGGCATTTTTGAAGGATTTATGGGTATTGGTGTCCTACTAGGCTCCCTATCGAGCGCTTACATTTTAAGGGCCACCAACTATCCCACCATGTATTTAATCGGAACAGTCTGTCAATTGTTTGCAACTTTTTTCACTCTGTTTTTCATTCCGGAGTCCCTGCAGGCCGAAGTATCTCAGGTAATAACAACAAAGGATCATGGAAAAAGTTATAACTAAGGATAGAGTTAGTGTTACCTAAATTTGTTAAGTGTTACTTACATTTGTTAAGTGTCACCTAAATTTGCTAAGTGTCACTTTAATTTGTTAAGTCTCACCTAAATGTGTTAAGTGTCACTTAAATTTGTTAAGTGTCACTTAAATTTGTTAAGTGTCACTTAAATATATTAAGTGTCCCTTAAATGTATTAAGTGTCACTTAAATTTGTTAAGTCTCACCTAAATGTGTTAAGTGTCACTTAAATTTGTTAAGTGTCACTTAAATTTGTTAAGTGTCACTTAAATTTGTTAAGTGTCACTTAAATATATTAAGTGTCCCTTAAATATGTTAAGTGTCACTTAAATTTGTTAAGTCTCACCTAAATGTGTTAAGTGTCACTTAAATTTGTTAAGTGTCACTTAAATTTGTTAAGTGTCACTTAAATTTGTTAAGTGTCACTTAAATTTGTTAAGTGTCACTTAAATGTATTAAGGATTTCTTAAATTTATTTTAGGAAAACAAAATCCAAGGACTGTTTCAACTGAAGAACATAAAAGACATGTTTAAAACGGCCTTCAAAAAGCGCGAACAACAAAAAAGGACCGCCATCTTGCTTTTAGTGATTAGTTTATCGCTGTACTATGTCTGCTTGGACGCCAATGGGATACAGTTTTTGTGGCTAAGGGCCAAATTCAGTTGGACTTTGATAAAATACAACTGGTTTGAAGCAGCTGTCAATGTGCTAGCATTTCCAAGTAAATAAATATTCAAACTGAACATTTCTAATTGTGTACCGGGTGGTGATGAGTCATGACCGAGAACGACCCTCCTATATTAAAATCCACGAGCCGCCACTGATTAAGGCAGATAAGATTCAGTGGACTCCTAAAAATTTCCCGAAAAATAAGGAGCAATCAAATATCGATGGTCCAATGCCAAAGTCATGAATGGATGTTTTGAGAGAAACGCGTTTTAAACATTGAAGATACATTCGAGAAATAGAGATTTCATTTTTTAAATTTTTAAAGGAGGGGGAGAGAGAGAGCAAACACTTTCGCGCCCTTGACATTGAATACTATGAATAAAATTGTACAGGAAGGGCGAAAAAATATCGAAACACAAAATATCGAAAAACAAAATATCGAATTAAAATATTGAAAGTACATAATATCGAAACTACAAAATATCGAAACTACAAAATATCGAATAACAAAATATCGAAACTACAAAATATCGAAAATACAAAATATCGAAACAACAAAATATCGAAACAACAAAATATCGAAAATACAAAATATCGAAAACACAAAATATCGAATAAATAAATATCGAAAATACAAAATATCGAAAATACAAAATATCGAAAATACAAAATATCGAAAACACAAAATATCGAAAACACAAAATATCGAAAATACAATCTATCGAAACAACAAAATATCGAAAATCAAAAACGGAAAATTTCGGAACCTACACCTAACCTGACCCTGACCTAATCTAACTTAACCTAATCTGATATAACAAAAAATCTAACCTAACAAAATCTAATCAAATCTAACCGAACCGAATCAAACCGAACCAAAGCAAACTGAACCAACAATTTTTTTCAAAAAAAAAATTTCCTGACTTCTTTCCCGGGATCCTAGAAGGTTTGAATTAAAACCGAACCGAACCGAACCGAACCGAACCTAACCTATCCAAGCCTAACCATACCCAACCAAACCTAATTAGCAGTGTTGTAGTTTAGTTTGATTAGGTTAGGTTCGGTTCAGTTAGGTTCGTTTCGGTTCGGATCGGTTCGGTTCGGTTCGGTTCGGATTTACACCCTCTAGGATCCCGGAAAAGAAGTCAGGAAAGGTTTTTTTTTTGAAAAAAATTGTTGGTTCAGTTTGTTTTGGTTCGGTTTGTTTTGGCTTAGGATTAGATTAGGTTTTGTCAGGTTAGATTTTTGAAACTTTATATTTTTATGAGTTTAGGACAGATTAGGTTTAGTTAGATTAGGTTAGGTTACGTCAAGGTCGGGTTAGGTTAAGATTTCGAAATTTTCTATTTTTGATTTTTGTTAATTTCGATATTTTGTGATTTGATATTTTGTATTTTTGATATTTTGTATTTTCGATATTTTGTATTTTTGATATTTTGAATTTTCGATATTTTGTATTTTCGATATTTTGTAGTTTCGATATTTAGTCCCAACAAACAATTAAAGTTGTAACGACGAAACCTCAACTAGAAAGAATTTCTTAAAAGTAACCGCAACGTACTCCCGCTACGTCTCAGTATACCATACAGCGACGTTATAATTCCCTAAGTGGGGAACCAATTTCTGGTTATAACTACTTGGCCAAGTGTTTAAAGTCACTGTAGTAACAACTCCCAACAAACAATTAAAGTTGTAACGACGAAACCCCAACTAGAAAGAATTTCTTAAAAGTAACCGCAACGTACTCCCGCTACGTCTCAGTATACCATACAGCGACGTTATAATTCCCTAAGTGGGGAACCAATTTCTGGTTATAACTACTTGGCCAAGTGTTTAAAGTCACTGTAGTAACAACTACACCACTACGTCGTTGCCAGGTATCTACTACGTCGTAGAGGCTGTTTTTTTTCCGTAATGGCATAAAAGTTGCGATGTAGTTGCAAATAATATAATCGTTTCTTTTTGGTAGAATTGTTACACAATATGGTGGACACAACAGTAAACAGACTCGCTTAGTTTTTTTGTTTGGTTATGGTTATAATATGAACTATGTTATCCAAAAGTGTGAGAATTTACGAGCAGAGGATCAAAATTCGAGTGCGACGCAAAGTTTTTTGTATAACATGCATTATATATATTGCAAAAAACCGGTGCGCCCGTAAAATTGAGCCGTTTTCTGGTAGCTGATGGAATTTTTGTGTTGTGATTTTGGAGGTTATGTTTTCATACTCGACAGTTAACTCCAACAAATGGTGCTTAAGAGCATTTTTGGTAAGCTTCAACTAATTTGTTTATAAAATAGTATGGCTCTTTAATATGAGCTCATAAAACGACAACAAAAATATTAAATTTTCTTTCTTACATAAAAACATGGCGTCCCAAACTATATTCCCTGATAGTCGAAAAGGTTACTTGAAAGTAGTTGCGGCTTTAAAGTTGATCCAAAAAGTTATTTTGTCTACATTGTTACATCAGATGTTACTATGATGACACAAACTTTTGTGGTAAAAATTAAAGTTATAATGTAGTTGTCGGATACACTTGTTTGGGACTCCAATGAAGCTTAACTTTCTAGTGGTAATTAAGTAGGATATAAAAGTCAGGGCGACTACGAAATAACGACTAAAAAGAAAGTAAAACTTTAGCAACGTCCTATTGTGGTAGAGAAGACTATCAGAATCGACTATCAAGAAACAATCCTATGAAGTAGTTTAGAGGGTCGTTTTTACGAAACATCTACTATTTCCTGATACTAAATAGTAGTTAGAACTAAAAAGTAACAAATTTTGGTTGGGATCACCACATTTCTACTATAAGAAAGTAGCAAAGCCTTTAGAACATGTAGCCGCTACTATAAATGTTAGTTGGGCTACACTACTACGTCGTAGCCAGGTATCTACTACGTCGTAGAGGCTGTTTTTTTTCCGTAATGGCATAAAAGTTGCGATGTAGTTGCAAATAATATAATCGTTTCTTTTTGGTAGAATTGTTACACAATATGGTGGACACAACAGTAAACAGACTCGCTTAGTTTTTTTTAGAGTTGGGCAAAACAGTGATTTTCGACTAACCGGTGAAGTAGCGACAGCGATTTATAAGTAACCAGTGATTTTTAACGGTGATTTCAATCACTGTATAAAATATTTCTATTATTCATTCTTCATTCACTATTTTACCTCGTAAAATTTCTGTTATTCATTCTTCATTCACTATTTTACCTAGTATTACGGAGAGCATCCCCTGCGGCTGCGGCTATACAGTTATTTCGGCCGCGAAAAGGGTTACCTAATATTCGGTAGTGCTATTTATGATTTAACCGGCTAGTTTAAAATCACCGTTTTCGTATGTTACGGTGAAACGCGATTTCACTGCCGAATATGCGTTCGGGTACGACCAGCGACACGACGACGTGAGAGGCGACGTTCCTCAGATACCGGTAATAATATTTACCAATCACTGAATAACTGCTTATGCAGAATTTCGATAACCGGTAGCGCCAGTGATTTTTGTTTCACCGTTACTGAATCGCAGTGATCGATATATCGCCCATCTCTAGTTTTTTTGTTTGGTTATGGTTATAATATGAACTATGTTATCCAAAAGTGTGAGAATTTACGAGCAGAGGATCAAAATTCGAGTGCGACGCAAAGTTTTTTGTATAACATGCATTATATATATTGCAAAAAACCGGTGCGCCCGTAAAATTGAGCCGTTTTCTGGTAGCTGATGGAATTTTTGTGTTGTGATTTTGGAGGTTATGTTTTCATAATCGACAGTTAACTCCAACAAATGGTGCTTAAGAAGAGCATTTTTGGTAAGCTTCAACTAATTTGTTTATAAAATAGTATGGCTCTTTAATATGAGCTCATAAAACGACAACAAAAATATTAAATTTTCTTTCTTACATAAAAACATGGCGTCCCAAACTATATTCCCTGATAGTCGAAAAGGTTACTTGAAAGTAGTTGCGGCTTTAAAGTTGATCCAAAAAGTTATTTTGTCTACATTGTTACATCAGATGTTACTATGATGAGACAAACTTTTGTGGTAAAAATTAAAGTTATAATGTAGTTGTCGGATACACTTGTTTGGGACTCCAATGAAGCTTAACTTTCTAGTGGTAATTAAGTAGGATATAAAAGTCAGGGCGACTACGAAATAACGACTAAAAAGAAAGTAAAACTTTAGCAACGTCCTATTGTGGTAGAGAAGACTATCAGAATCGACTATCAAGAAACAATCCTATGAAGTAGTTTAGAGGGTCGTTTTTACGAAACATCTACTATTTCCTGATACTAAATAGTAGTTAGAACTAAAAAGTAACAAATTTTGGTTGGGATCACCACATTTCTACTATAAGAAAGTAGCAAAGCCTTTAGAACATGTAGCCGCTACTATAAATGTTAGTTGGGGTATTTTCGATATTTTGTATTTTCGATATTTTGTGATTCGATATTTTGTAGTTTCGATATTTTGTAGTTTCGATATTTTGTGTTTTCGATATTTTGTAGTTTCGATATTTTGTAATTCGATAAAATGTAGTTTCGATATTTTGTGGTTTCGATATTTGGTAGTTTCGATATTTTGTATGTTTTCGATATTTTGTATTTTCGATATTTTGTGTTTTCGATATTTTGTGTTTCGATATTTTTTCGCCCTTACTGCTGCACATAGACGAAAATTGCCAAATTTGCACATTCGTGACTTATATAATAAATCAAAGTCAAACTTCCGATAATAAAAACCACTTTTTTTAGGCATGATTTTGACAGTCTACATTTTGCACTACCGACTAAACGTCACAGAAATGACACTCATTGTTTTCGGATTCGGTGGATTGTGTTTGGGAAACCTGATTTCTGCCTTTGCCATATATGACTGGCACATCTACATAGGTAAATTTATTAGGTGTTACATACATTTTACAAAGGTGTTTTAAAAAGTTTAACTTAAAATGGTTAAGTGTCCCTTAATTTGCCTAAGGGTCACTTAAATTATATAAGTGTCACTTAAATATTCTAAGTGTTACTTACTTACTTAGATTTCCTAAGTGTTACTTAAAGTTAGTTATTAGTTAAGTGTTAGTTAAATTACTTAAGTGTCACTTAAATGTATAATAATCGTTAAACATGTTGTTTTTGTATTAAGTAGTACCATAAAATAACATTTTGCACTACCGACTAAACGTCACAGAAATGACACTCATTGTTTTCGGATTCGGTGGATTGTTTTTGGGAAACCTGATTTCTGCCTTTGCCATATATGACTGGCACATCTACATAGGTAAATTTATTAGGTGTTACATACATTTTCTAAGTGTTACAAAGGTGTTTTAAAATGTTATTAAAGTTTAACTTAAAATGGTTAAGTTTCCCTTAATTTGCCTAAAGGGTCACTTAAATTATATAAGTGTCACTTAAATATTCTAAGTGTTACTTACGTACTTACATTTCCTAAGTGTTACTTAAGTTTTTAAGTGTTAGTTAAATTAGTTAAGTGTCACTTAGTATAATAATCGTTAAACATGTTGTTTTTGTATTAAGTAGTACCATAAAATAACATTTTGCACTACCGACTAAACGTCACAGAAATGACACTCATTGTTTTCGGATTCGGTGGATTGTTTTTGGGAAACCTGATTTCTGCCTTTGCCATATATGACTGGCACATCTACATAGGTAAATTTATTAGGTGTTATATACATTTTCTAAGTGTTACAAAGGTGTTTTAAAATGTTATTAAAGTTTAACTTAAAATGGTTAAGTGTCACTTAATTTGCTTAAGGGTCACTTAAATTGCATAAGTGCCACTTAAATTGTATAAGTGTCACTTAAATTGTATAAGTACCACTTAAATTTTATAAGTGTTACGTAAATTTCCTAAGTGTTACTTAAGATTTTTAAGTGTTAGTTAAATTAGTTAAGTGTCACTTAAATGTATAATAATCGTTAAACATGTTGTGTTTGTATTAAATAATTTTTCTTTCAGGTCACGTGATAAAACTGTTGGGTTCCGGAATGAACCCTCTGACCCACTCATTCATGTCCAAACAAGTTAATCAAGACGAGGTTGCTAAAATTCTGTCGATTTTCAACGTCGCCAATAGCCTAATCGGATTATTTGGCAACCCTATGTTTACCAGTTTCTACAATTACACGCTAAACAGGAACCTGGATCCTGGCTTGTTCAATTTTATTACTAGCAGCATACATTTTCTTAACTTTTTGTTCACAGGGTAAGTGTAGGTGATCATCGAATAAACACCGGAAAATAATGCGGGCCTTAGTTTTCAGACATAGATCGTCTAGTCATGTATGTAAGCTACATAGTACACACAAATCACCGTAAGGGTGCGTTCGTAGTTCGAGTTGCTCTCGTTCACCGGTGCGAGGATCTAAACATAGATAAAGGATTTGCGGCGCGGTTCAGTGAGTTTTTATTAGATAGGCAACTCCGGCTGTTTGACAGGTCGTTAGCTCTGTGGCGCCCACTGCAGAGCTTAGTGACGAACTAAAAGTTAAGGCGGGAAATTTGAATCGCGTTTTATAATAAATTTTCTTTAATTTTAAAGTTTTTTTTTTAATTTTTAATCAGTCAATATTTTATAAAGACATACATACACTGTCTTTATAAGATATAAACAGATTTATATAATATTATTATAATAAATAAAACATTTTTTAAATGAGTTTTTATTATTATAAAAAAAGCTACAAATTAACGACTAACTATTGATGAAATAATACATAATCTAATTGATTGGTAAAATAAAATATAATGAAAAACCAAACACTATCTAGCATATTTAAATTTGCTTTTAACATTTCTGGTGGGTGATGAGTGAATAAATAATGAAACAGTTGTTCGTGAAGAGAATCATTCTTAAATGTCTACTTTTTACCAGCTTGACGAAAATCTAATATGATTGAAAAGTACCTCCTCGCCTTGGTTGTAAGTTGTGTAAGGTATGTTTCAAAGTAGTATATACATAGCTTATCAGTGGTCGCACAAAGCATCCAAAAGCTGAAAACAATAAAAAAAATCAACTTATAACCACATTAATCATAGGTACTAGATTATGGAAAGATAAAGATTTAAAATTAAGGAATAAATTTGTTCAAAGTACATTACGCTGCTGGGTAATCCCTCGTTTACCCATCAATTAAGCACAAATTTAGTGTTAATTTTGTATGTGTCTCCCTTTTACTTAATATCAAAAGAAAGGGATAGACATAAAAATAACACTAAATTTGTGCTTAATTGATGGGCAAATAAGGCACCTATCAGGCATTGGAAACCTGTATTCAGAGTTCAGTAAAGTAAGCGATAAGAAGTTAAAAAGACACTACCAATACAAATTTTATCAAATGCCAATCTAACCTCAAATGAGAAAATAAGAAAACTTACCTTAAAATGTCTCGGAAAACTATGCATTTTATACTCGTCTGAACTTTAGACACTTCACCCAGAAAAGCAACTAGAAATTCTTATTCTTTTATATTTAAAATTGCAAAAGTTACAAATTTAACAAAATTTAATTTTAATGCGTCACAGCAGCAAAGATTACCTACATAAGCCAAAAATATAGATTTAAAATGAACCCGAAATAAAATGCGGTGGAAGAGGTTTTTCTACCTGAAAAAAAAACGGACGAAAAATCCAAACCCCAGATAATTCTCAAAAAAAATAGAATAAGAAACAAACGCGCGACCGCAACGCCTCTTTTGAGCTTAGTGAGAACTTTAACCTAACGACCTGTCAAATTGCATGGATCTAAAGACAGAGACGTGGGAGGGAAATAGATAGCTTTACGACTAATGCGCAGGCAAATTTCATTGGGACATCGCACAGTGATCTAGAGCTTCTGATAACATCCTTAACCGATGCCAGTGGCGTATATAGAAAAAAGTTTCGGGGTGGGCCCGAGACAGTTTTGGGGGGGGCCGAGACCTCATGAGGCTGTATTTTATGCTATTTTATACGCCACTGACCGATGCTATATATGTTATAGAGGGTTCATTTAGTCATAAGATTAGATTTACTCAGCAAGTTTTGGGATATCATACTTATATACCAGCAAGCCGGAGTCAGTGGCGTATATAAGGGGGGGGGGGGCTGGGGGGCCAGGGGCCCCCCCGAAATTAGGTTTTTTTAGATATTTTCCACATATTTCATAAATACAAACATAAGATAGCATAAAATACGGCCTCATGATGTCTCGGCCCCCCCGAAACTGTGTAGGGCCCCCCCTGAAACTTTTTTCTATATACGCCACTGAGCCGGACCAAAGTGAACTTTAACACCAGTATTTACTAAGATGGTTTAGGGTTTAAGTTTAAAGTTTAGGTTTAATTTTTAGTTTATCTTTTGTGAAACGTTTTAACTGAATTTCTTTCAAACTTAATCAAAGTTAATGGAATTCTGGACTAATTATAACTACATAGGTTATATCGCAATGGAAAAAAACCGGTTTAAATAAGAATCTGCAAGGATTTCGTAAAAAAAAATTGAAAAAAACGGAAAAGAAATGGTTTAAACTATAGTTTTAAGTTTGTAGGGAACGAGGTTTAAGTGAAAATGCAGCGATATTTAAGTGAATTACTTACATTTTTCAATTTACACTTACTTCCCAAACTTGACATTGTCGGAAAATGTGTTCTAATTTCGTAATTTTTATTAAATAACTTGCACAAACAAAGCGAAACTGAAAAATAAGTTTTCAAATTTATTAAAATGACGTAAAAGTGACTTGACTGACACTTGCTCGGTGCACGTACATCTTAAATATATCTGTATGGCTAGAGCCTATTAAAACTATTAATGGAAAATGACTGCTACAATAAATAAATAAATAAAAACATTTTTTATTATATTAATTTACAGATTATTTGCAAATAAACAAATCGCGTGTGAGTTTATTTGGATTTTAATCTGAAGATCGTTTTTTTTACTTTCCTCGTCAAGGCAAATATCGTTTAAAAGCTACATGCTAAAATATAAAAGAGATATGAGAATTTAGTACTAAACGGTTTATCCAGCCTTGTGTACATTGCCCTAAAAAACTCCCTCTAATAGTTAATTGAAGCTAAAAATTGTATAAAATTTTGTCATATCGTTCTTAAATATGATCAAATTTTACATTTTTAACAAATAAATTAACAAAAACGTGATTGTTTTCAAGTTACAATGAGATAAACCACCCCCCGGAGGTAGTTTAAAATTTAGGACGATTTTTAGTCGGAATCCCATGACCTAGGGGTTTAAAGTGACGTAGAAGTCTAAATTAGACAGTTGTAGAAAAATCATTTTTCCATGTTTTCTTCTTTTTTCCGGTCTATATGGTCCATTTCAAGAACAAATCGTCTTAAATTTCAATTTTTAGGACATTTTATCGTCTATACAGGTACAAATACCAAATCAATTGCGGCCTGTTTCGGCAAAAAATCAATTTTTCCAAACCAATGCACATTTAAATTTTAAACCTAAACCCTAAACTTAAACCAAAACCTAGACTAAAACTTACGCCTTAGTAAATACTGGTGTTAAAGATCTAGTCTATAAAAGTAGCAGGAACTATTTCTAAAATAACGTTTCATTAAAAAAAATTTACGTAATACCAAAACGCCTCGATTTTCGATTTCGATACTGCTTAAAATATCCTATCGTAATGAACCCTACACGCAAATGTCTTTAGTTTCTTCTACGAACAATTTTTGCCTTAGTTATAATTTGTTTTATTTTTTTATTTTAAGCTTATATTTACCCCTCCTGACCCGCCCATGAGAACAACAGAGATAAACTCTGTGTAACTTATGTTGTCCGGTGCATTATTGCCACTAAGCATTTCTTACGAGATTTACTGGTGGCATCAATACGACGGACATGGACAAAATTCATTCGCCAGATACAAATTATGTCCGTTACGTCATATTAGTGCTCAGCAAATCCCGCTAGATACACTTGATGACAATAAAAACAAAATAAAAAAGAAATAAAAATTAAATTTTCACCTCCAATCGTTTTAACTTATACCTTAAGTTGCATAGCTATAGGATATATGTATATATATTTATCGGTTTCACAACGTTCTACGTCTTCCGATACCCAATCTCCACTCGTTTCTGTTTGCCCATAATTCATCATCTAGGCCTCTTATTCTTATTTCACTGTCTATTCCTTCTTTCCAGCTTCTCCTTGGCCGTCCTCGTTTTCTTCGGCCAGTTGGTTTCCATTGTGGTATTTGTTTAGGTAGTCTTTCATCATTCATTCTTATTTGTACATGTCCGTACCACACCAGTTGTTTTGTTCTTATATCATTCACTAAAGTACGTTCACCCACTGTCATAATTTCTCTTATTCTATGATTTGTAACTCTTTCTCTTTTTGATTTCCCTGCTGCTCTTCTCCAATAGTCCATCTCCGTAGCGGAAAGCATTTTTTCTGTTCTATCCTTGATTGGCCATACTTCTGAGCCTTATGTAATAATACTTTTTACAATGGTGTTATATATAAGCTTTTTGTTATGTTTTGATATACTTTGGTCCCAAATTATTCCATTTAACAAAGTTATTGCTTTTCTTCCTTGTACGTTTCGATCTTTTATAGCTTTGTCTAGTGTTCCGTCAGCTGTAATTTTTAGACCTAAGTATTTATACTCATCACAGGACTGAATTCGCTGCCCGGTATTTAAGATTAGATCCTGTTTCATTCAACCGATACACATATACTCTGTCTTATTGAGATTAACCTCTAGTCCCCACTTATTGTACTCTTCTATTAGTTTTCGTGTCATATATTCGAGGTCGTCATAATCCTGAGCCACTACTATCTGATCATCGGCGAAACATAAAGTATACAAGGTGATTTCGTCCAACGGAATTCCCATGTTTTGGCATTTTCTCTTCCATACTTTAAGGACTTGTTCCAAGTATATCTTGAAGAGCGTAGGCGAGATACAGCAACCTTGTTTAAGACCTTTATTTACTTGAAGGCCTTTGGTTAGTTTTGCTTTTATTTTAACTTTTGCCCTACTATTGCGGTATAACTCTTTGATGGCCTTAATTAGTTGTACGCTTATGTTTGTGTTTTCCAACGCTTTCCAAAGTAGATTTAGTGGTATACTATCATATGCCTTCTGGAAATCGACTTAAAGCAGATGCAGCTCTTGTCCGTATGCCATTTTCTTTTCAATAACTTGGGTTATACAAGAGATGATCTGAAGTCGATCTACCCGCCCTGAAACCAGCTTGTTCTTCTGCCTCCATGTCTTTATATTCGCTCTCCACTTTATTTCTTATTATTTTACCGTATATTCTGCTTAGCGTACTAGTCACAGATATACCTCTATAGTTCTCACATATATCTTTCCTTCCTTTTTTGTGTATTGTGGATATATATGACGTTTTCCACTCAGTTGGTACTACAGTTCCATTTAAATATTTTTGGAAAAGATTCCGTAATCTACAGTTCTTCAGTGCCATATTTAATAAGTTCGGCTGGGATATTTCCGGGTCCGGCAGATTTACCGTTTTTTAAGGTTGTGCACACGTTTTTGACCTCAGAGATTGTGAGGGGTACTGGAGATCCCATCGTTCTAATTATATTGTCTCTTGCGTCTTCCTTGCTATAACAACCATATTAAATTTAAAAATATAAAAAAAATCTTATTTGCTTCTCTTTTTAGGGCAATTCTCTGCAGAATAAAAAGAAGTCCGGAAAGTTCATACTCGGTCACGATTAAAGAAGATAACTCTGTCATAAAGTCAGACGCAGACGCAGCCGAAGTGATATCAGAGGATGGCAACGGAAATAATAATGGTTGTACCAGTGAGAGCAGTAGTACTCCAACTTTATAAAATCTTATTTGATTTGATTCCTTTAAGAGGCAGACAAGACCTGCCAACGCATTGAGGGGGCGAAGGGAAGGTAGACTGACGACAGCATGCTAGCCATATTAACTTGGGTAGTAACCGACGTAAATTTAAAAAGTCACAAGCTTTTATAAAATGCACTAAAAATTAAAAAATTATTTTCTAACATTCTAATATTATCATAATAATAAAAGCGATGGCCGACTGATGGAAATTTTGACGATGTTAGCACGATAAGATATCCGTACTAATCACTATTTGCAAGAATCAATCTAGCAGAAAAATGCAGAGGTACCAAACCCACCCAACCCGACCCCAGAATTTCTCTGACATAGGTATGGCAATGGCATAACATTGCGGCACATGAACATATCTTTGATGATCTGCTATGTTGAATATTCTTTAAGTGTTTAGATCACAAATTTAGATTAACTTATGCTTTGATTTCCGGCCATCGCTTTTATTATTATGATAATATTAGAATGTTAGAAAATTATTTTTTAATTTTTAGTGCATTTTATAAAAGCTTGTGACTTAAAAAATTTTTTTTACCAATTTATTTTCTACTTTTTAGTCTCAGCTATCTACTCTATTAAATGAAAATATTTGTTCAATAACAGAACAGAAGAGTTTATTCTAGATTATAATGAAATCGTGAGTTGTTTGGAAACTCATTTTTCTATTGGGGGAAGGAGAGGGTGGGAGTAGAGGTAGAAATATATTTTTTGTTTGGGCTGTATTACCATCGGACATTTATGCATATACCAAATTTTATAAAAGTCGTTTGAAGTGAAGTGTGTCAAAAACGCATTTTTTATGGAAGGGGGTGGGGGGTAGGGGTGGGAGGACATTTTTTCATTATTGTTGTATTGTCATCGGACCACTATATGTATACCAAATTTCATCCAAATCGGATAATGGGAAGTGTGTCAAAAACGCATTTTTCTATAGATGGGGGTGGGGGTAGGAGTGGTAGGATTTTTTATTTCAATGTTGTATTGTCATCGGACCACTATGTGTATACCAAATTTCATCCAAATCGGATAACGGGATGTGTGTCAAAAACAAATTTTTCTATGGAAGGGGGTGGGGGTAGGGGTAAAGGATATTTTTTCCTTATTGTTGTATTATCATCGGACCACTATGTATATACCAAATTTTATCCAAATCGGATAACGGGAAGTGTGTCAAAAACATATTTTTTTATAGAAGGGGTGGGGGTAGGGGTGGGAGGATATTTTTTTCTTAATGTTGTATTGTCATGGGACCACTATGTGTGTACCAAATTTCATTAAAATCGGATAATGGGAAGTGTGTCTGTTGGTGCAAGCAAGGAATTTCCTAATTTTCATTTTCTTTTCCTTTTCTGCGCGTTTAAAATAATTTAAATTTTCGCGCTCTAAAATATGCATATGGGTTTTCACGGCACCGCACACGTGGAGGACAAGCAGCGCCGCGATGAGTGCGCAAACAACCACCGTCACAACAAGACACTAGAAAAATCACGTTCCCAAAAAAGTGAATTTTGAGGTGAAAAACTGGACGTTTAAACGTTGACTGGAGCCGCAAGAGAGTCTGAGGTAGGTGCCTTTTCATATAAAATTCCATATGTATCGTAACTTTCCATTTACAATCGTCAATACCGACAATTATTTTTAAATGTGCTTGTAAAGCCAAACCGGCGACCTGTCGAAGGAAATTCCATTATTTTTCAGTACTTGCATGCACAGTGTCAAAAAAGCTTCACAAGATTTGATAGATAGTTAGTTAGACAGAACATCTGAAGCTAAATAAAAGCTTGTAAAAATGGAACTTTCTCATTTGTTTTGAATAATTTTTGAACAGATTTCCATAAACAAAAGAAGATTAATTATTATTAGATAATTACCACCTGAAAAACAACAATTTCAACAATGCCTTATTTAATCATCTTTTAAATAAAAATTTTATATCCATGTTGATAAGGAGTAAAAAGAAGTCCTATACAAAATTCACTAAATGACTACTTAAAATAATACAAATAATGCAGTATCAACTTAACAGTTGCCACTGATTTATATATATATATATATATATATATATATATATATATATATATATATATATATATATTTTTTTTTTTTTTGTATATATATTTTTTGTACTTTTCTTTATTTTTGAATTGAATTCTTGATTCTTTTTTGTATATATCTTAAATTAACTAAATTATTTAAAATAAAACAAAAAAAACACGTTATTTTGATGGAAATTTTACCCTGATTTTAAAAATTGAGTAAAAATATACCAACTGATTGACCAGTTTCGGTAGTAGTGTAACATCAACAACACAGGAGAAATCCGGAATACTTGTAGCTATAAGTTAAGCAGTAAACGTGGAAGTTTTTTTAAAAATACAAAATGTGATATTTTCGTAAGAATATTAGGATAAGAATAAATCATATATTTTTTATAAAATGTGATTTTAGCTAGATAAATTTTAAATTATCTTGTTTTTAAATAAAAAAAATTGTTATCTAAAATTTTGTGTTTTTTAGAAAAAAATCTTACCCTTTGAGGTTTCCAAAAAATAGTTGGGATATTTGACAATACTTATAATATCAGTCATTCGTGTTTATATTTTGAGGACATAAGATTTACCTTTCCTTAAACTTTTTAATATTTCTACGAGTTTAACAATTGAATTACTCTTTAATAACAGAAAAATAATTAAGTCAAAGATAAACTATAAAGATATTATTTTTCAAAAATTTGCTGGTGAAAACAAACAACAAAAAGTTTGGTAACTCGCGTTACATTGAATTGGTTACTCGTGTTGCCACCAAAACTTAAAAACTTGTCTTATAGCTTTTAGTTGTGATGACGCTTGCCAAAGTGACAGTTCTAAAAGTTATTATATATTTATAAAGATCAAATGAATAAAATACAACAAAAAACCCTTTTCTTTAGATTACGTATTATGCATATGCATCTGTTCTGGGAAAGGGCATAAAAAAATTAAGGCTACTGATACATCCATTATCAGTTACCATAATACGTTTTAGTTTGTTAAAAAAATGGCAAGTAAGCGGCCTAAAGAAAAATAACGACTGGTATGTCTGAAAAATATTATTTTATAAGAATAGTAGGAAAATTGCCTTAGTTTTTAAAAAATTCAAAAAATATTACTTGTTCATATCATACCTAACTTTTGTTTACATAAATCAGCTGGACCACCAGTGACGTGAAAATTCGACATATATTTATAGGATCCGAACAGCGGTCTATTCTATCCATCGTGCTGCTAAAGCGGTCCTCCATATTGGATTAAAATAAACCCAAACGTATGGCTTGGATTAAAAAATAAACGCTTTTAATAAAATTTGACGGGAACTGCTTTTAACTAACGTTGACAATTTGTCAATGCGATGATTTCATGCCTAGGAAACTACGAGTCGTTAAATACCGAGATGAATTCCAAGACGTGCGCAAGCGTTGATCTGTCACTTCTGCCAACCAATCAACTGAGAGATATTTCAGTATGGTTTTATACAGCAAAACTTTAATAATTTCCAGTTCTTTTTGATGAAAATGCGCCGTTTTTGTGCTGTGAAAATGCCGGTGACGTGCAAGTTGTGTGACAAATTATTTAGTGCCCAATTTAATTTGAATAAACACTGTCAAAGTAAACATGGCATACAAAATAAAGGTGCTATGCAGAAAGTGTTTTTATGTTTAGATGCCTAGAATGTAAATGCTCCTTCCCAAAAAATTTGGATCTGTGTGATGATTTGAAATACACAATCAAGAAATACTTGAAGAAACATTGGAGTTGAGAGTCAATACTCCCATGGCAAAACAAAATAAACGTGAAATGCATAAGATCATATAGAAGAAATACTGCATATACCTCAAAAAATATTAATCGCAGCACGTAGATATTGTATATTTTTGAAATCAGAAAGAAAAGACGACTCTTAAAATGCAAAAATATACAGGGTGTTCCCTCTCAAAAAATCGACTTCATTGTCACACCCTGTACAGGGTGTCCCAAATTCGTTGTTTTTTTGTGGTGTCAGGTATTTCTAGGGAAGATAGAAAAAAACTGACCCCCATTTGCGACGCTCAAATTTCAAGAGAAGCCTAAAGGTGAAAACCACATTTAGATATAGCAAGCCGTTTTTAAGCTACGGAGTGTTTTTGTCTGCATTTTGGGAGGGGGTCTATAACTTTTTTGTTTATGAAAATTTTGTTTTTGTGTAAATAGCTTTCTTATAGATCTTTTCTTGAAGAATTGACAGATGTAAACGGTTTTTATGTACTCTTTTGGTTTTTAAAATATTGCATAAAGTTGTAATTTTTCTTACAGAATCACTCTTTTTTTATTCGATTTTTAAAATCAGCTTAAAATTTCCTTTAAAATGATGTATCACACTCAATATTTTATTTTTTTATTGTTTTCTTTATTTTTATTTTTGAATCACCTCTTTATTATTTTTTTATTTTTATAATTTTATAATATTAAAATATTTTAAACCCATTAAGCAAACTAAAATATGTGGTAAAAATAAAAAAAAATACAAAAATATAAAGAAATAAAGGGATCCTCCCATAAAGAAAAATTAATTTTATGTGATATCTCAAAAACTAAACGTGACAAATGAAATTTAATTTAACAGTTGAATTCCTCTTAAAAACTGTCTTAAGAATTTTTTCACAGAAATAAAAAATATTAATAAATAAACAAGTTATAGACCCCTTCCCAAAATGCAGACTTTTTAAAAACACCCCGTAGTTTAAAAACGGCTTGCTATATCAAAATGCGATTTTCATCTTTAAGCTTCTTTTAAAATTAGAATGTCGCAAAGGGGGATCAGTTTTTTTAGCCCCTCTAGAAATACCCGAAACCCCCCAAAACATCGAATTTGGATCACTATGTACATGGTGACGGATAGAAAAAAATTATGTTTGCTTTTAAAGTTGTCATAATTAACCAAAAAAATCTCAATTTATTTTCAATGATAAAGTTGCTGAGTGCTCCGGTTATAAAAAACCACCCGGTACCGACATAAAATCATACCTAAAAATTAGAATTGACCATTATTTTACACCTTGAATTTTTTATTATACGTTAAGCTCTTCGATCTCGCACCAATCAGGGTATTCGCGCCAATAATTTAAATTAGACATTTTGACGTTAATTTTGGCGCATGCTCCTTTGGTGGAATTCATCTCGGTATTTAACGACTCGTAGGAAACTCAATGCAATTTGACAGGTCGTTAGGTTAAAGTTCTGACTAAGCTCAAAAGAGGCGCTGCGGTCGCGCGTTTGTTCCTTATTCTATTTTTTTGAGAATTATGTGGTTTGGATTTTTCGTCCCCCTTTTTTTAAGGTAGAAAAACCTCTTCCACCGCATTTTATTTCGGGTTCATTTTTAAATCTATCTTTTTGGCTTATGTAGGTAATCTTTGCTGCTGTGACGCATTAAAATTAAATTTTGTTAAATTTGTAACTTTTGCAATTTTAAATATAAAAGAATAAGAATTTCTAGTTGCTTTTCTGGGTGAAGTGTCTAAAGTTCAGACGAGTATAAAATGCATAGTTTTCCGAGACATTTTAAGGTAAGTTTTCTTATTTTCTCATTTGAGGTTAGATTGGCATTTGATAAAATTTGTATTGGTAGTGTCTTTTTAACTTCTTCTCGCTTACTTTACGGAACTCTGAATACAGGTTTCCAATGCCTGATAGGTGCCTTATTTGCCCATCAATTAAGCACAAACTTAGTGTTATTTTTATGTCTATCCCTTTCTTTTGATATTAAGTAAAAGGGAGACACATACAAAATTAACACTAAATTTGTGCTTAATTGATGGGTAAACGAGGGATTACCCAGCAGCGTAATGTACTTTGAATAAATTTATTCCTTAATTTTAAATCTTTATCTTTCCATAATCTAGTACCTATGATTAATGTGGTTATAAGTTGATTTTTTTTAATGTTTTCAGCTTTTGGATGCTTTGTGCGACCACTGATAAGCTATGTATATACTACTTTGAAACATACCCTACACAACTTACAACCAAGGCGAGGAGGTACTTTTCAATCATATCAGATTTTCGTCAAGCTGTTAAAAAGTAGACATTTAAGAATGATTCTCTTCACGAACAACTGTTTCATTATTTATTCACTCATCACTCACCAGAAATGTTAAAAGCAAATTTAAATATGCTAAATAGTGTTTGGTTTTCATTATATTTTATTTTACCAATCAATTAGACTATGTATTATTTCATCAATAGTTAGTCGTTAATTTGTAGCTTTTTTTATAATAATAAAAACTCATTTAAAAAATGTTTTATTTATTGCACTTTATATATCATTTTCAATCTGTTTATATCTTATTAAGATAGTGTATGTCTTTATAAAATATTGACTGATTAAAAATTAAAAAAAAAACTTTAAAATTAAAGAAAATTTATTATAAAAGGCGATTCAAATTTCCCGCCTTAACTTTTAGTTCGTCACTAAGCTCTGCAGTGGGCGCCACAGAGCTAACGACCTGTCAAACAGCCGGAGTTGCCTATCTAATAAAAACTCACTGAACCGCGCCGCAAATCCTTTATCTACGCGATGATTTGACGTCAAAATTGGTGTTAAATTTTACTATAATTTAAATTTAAGGAAATTCTTTGGATTTTGGAAGTTTTAGAACACAAAGCCACTATCTTGAGTTGATGTAGCCGCTTACTTGGTGTTTTTTTAAACAAATTAAAAGGTATTTATCCTAACGTAACTGATAATGGGTGTTTTTAAGCTTAGAAAAGAGATGGCGCTGAGCGTGCAGCACCCATTATTAGTAGCCTGAATTTATTCAAGCCATACGTTTGTGGCCCTTTCCCAGTGCTGATATATTTAACATGTACGTGACCCACTCTTTTTATTTTGGTTGGTTGTGAAATCTAATCTCTGGCTGTTCTATAACTCTGACTAACTTTCACAAATTAGAATTATTTTCTTCGGTAAAAAAAGTGTATTTCTGATTTATATAAATAACTACTAACACTATAACAACGAAATAAAACAATACCTTAGTTGTTTAAGGCCTCAAATGCAAGGAAAATTTAAGATACATTTTGATAAACTAATAATATCTTTTAAATACTACGAAGTTCTTAAAATTTTTAAGGGTTTCATTTGTTTTGACGGTAACTAACCTCAAGAACGTTGAGAGCCAAATGTTTCCTTCTTGGTACTTTCATGGCTATTCTCGAATTTGTCTCTGCTACTATAACAGCAAAAGTCATGGAACTACATCTTGTTGAGCGGGGTCAATCCCAAAATAACCATTCCACTGCGCAGCACTTCTCTCGACGTGTTAAAAAGCAACAGTCTTTGGGCGCTAACGTCGGGCTCCGAGCCTTTGACCTGTCAAAAAAGAACGTGAAGTCAAAAGGCTTAAGTAGAGAAATCACCTAAAATAGGGTGCTTGACAGTAGTAAAAAATAAATATATATTTATTTTTAGATATCTCTTTAGGTCTTGGGAATGCTAAAAACAAACTTTTTTGTTGAATTTTTTCTCAAATCCATAGTTCTTTTAATTAAATAAATTCATTGAATTAAAACAATTAGCCACATGATTTAAAACAGGCGGTCTACCAGTCAGCTGCGAGTGACGTCACAAAACAGTAAACGCCTCGAACGAACCTATTTTCTGTGTTATTTTCTTATGGATGATAATGTTTGCTTTGGTTTAAAGTGCAAATTATCGTTCTAAATTAGATTTTATTTTGTGTTTTGCTTATAAAAAAGATGTTCAATGGAAAACGGATTCTCTAAAGCCGATAGCTCCAACTTGCCAATGCTTAATTCCTCCAACAACAGTGATTTTTGTTCTGCGGAATTTAGAAACGTTAAAATGTTGATGTAAGTATTCGATGAATTGTTTTGTATATAACTCAAAGTTTTTTTATGATATTCTTCGCCTACTTTTACTCATTTCATTTAGATTTTGAGGTTAGGTTATATGTTTTGCTTTTTTGTTTAATATATGCCACTTACAATAGATTCAATTAAATACCTAATCAATATTATTTTAAGCATTAGAGGTACTCCCTACTCCTGCCTAATAACTGCCTAGCACCGCCTAAAAATGTGTACACCTTTCTGCCTATTATAGTTGTTCACCCCTTGTAATAAACATAACCTCAAACATGTCATCGTCATTTACGAAATAGTTATATATATATATATTATAGACAACGTGAGAGAAATGAATAGAAATAATTTAGTTATTCTCGCATCAAAGTGATGACAAATGTAAAGTCTCTTCGAGCAAGTTCTAGCCACTTTTTCCGTTCTCTTACTGCTGTAGGCACATGAATAAATAGTTTTCAGGTGTTTTTATGATGGTATTCGAACACTGAGGCAGTACACACCACTTATAGGACATTTTTTAAAATAAAAAGCAGTAAAAACACAGACCAAAAACAAATAAACACTTGAATGCCGTGTATCTGTCCGCGAGTTTACTGCGCTGTGACGTCATTGCAACGCCATGCTAGAAATGAGCGTTTTAGCGGCAAATTCAAATCGGAAATTAGAAAACTGAATTTTAAATGTAGTTATGATAAAATATACTATTTTAATAATTTTGCGTAGCAAATTAGAGATCTATGTATCATTCTAAACTCTTTTCTAAAATTTGTCAAATACCCTATTGTCATTGGCGTAGCTAGGGGGGGGCAGGGGGGGCCTGGCCCCCCCTGAAGTCCCTTAGGCCCCCTAAGATATTTTAGGCCTCCGCTACCGACTAGTAGTAAAAGAACATGACGCTAAAAATACATACTTTTCTATTATTATTCGGGAAATATTCAAATAAAATAGGTGCATTAAAATTTAAAATCATTCAGATAATGTTTACATTTCAGGAAAAAGCCCTTGTCTTGCGGAATTAGGCTTTTTCTCTTTAAATTATCGGTAACTTTTCTGCACTTATGCAATTTCCCGAAATAATTTTTTAAATTTAAACATAATTATGCATATTGAATATTTCATACATATTGGCGACATCTTGTAAAATATTATAGAAGTGTAAGTTAAATTTCGCATTTAATAAAGACAGCGACCTTTGCCCCTCTGTTTCCGAAATCGGGTTGTAGATGTCGTAAGGTTATAAAAGACCTTTTTAAACTGTTTTTCTAAAATAAATATAATAATCTTTTTAGTATTTTTGAGGTTAGCGTTTAGTGTCTTATGAAAATTTTCCGATTTTGGTGACAATTTCATAACCATTTTCATATTAAGCTTTCCCACGTCGTTAAATGGAATAAATTCGTCGAGCAATACCGGGAAATTTTTAATATTAATACTTCTACTCTAAGAGCAGAAATGATCGTTTTAAAGAATTGTATTTTTCGGTTAAATCAAACTGTTGGTCATGATTCTATCAAACAACATATAGCAGAAAACACCTATCCAAACCTCTACCAACTTTTTAAAGTTGCGAGTATTCTTCCAATTTTAAGTGCAACTTGCGAGAGGTCTTTCTCTGCCATGAGGAGAGTTTTTAATTGGCTTAGAACAACTATGACTCAAGAGAGACACTCAGGTTTGTCATTGTTATTCATAGAAAAAGATGTTGAGGTCGACTTAGACAGTGTGGTAGACGCTTTCAGTCAGCGACGTAGGAAACTTTCTTTGTAGAATTGCTGAATTACATACTTCCTGTGTATACATATAAATAAGTTGGTAAATTTATTATTAAATTTGTTATATTAAAATATTAGAACATTTAATGCGCGTATTTTTTTTAAATTCATTGCACACTTTGCACGACTCTTTAAAACCTATGTTTGCTTTTTGTTCAAGATAGACCGGGGCCACGGCCCCCCCTGAAAAGCAAGGCTAGCTACGCCAATGCCTATTATATATAAATCTGGTCCTGTAAGAACTATTAAAGAACAAGTTTAGTGATAAATTTAAAAGCTTCAGTCAGTTCACATAATATTTTAGAAACTATTTATCAAAACTGCGACACATGGGGTACTTTTGGAAAGTATATTCCAAGCCTAATCTATTAATTAAATAATATAAGGAGCATCCAATTTACAAAAACTATAAATTTGAGCGCCTGTCAAATACGGTAAGGATTAGGAATAAAGTCAGGATGCAATTTAAAAGTAAAAATTTCGCGAATTCGAACACAATTTCTTGTATATTCCTACATCAATTATTAATGATCTAAAAGGATGGAAAAAAATATAATGAGACACCTTGTACAAAAATTAAATGTTTTTATGTTCGAAATAGAATAAGAATGAACTAACCTGTAATAATTTTAAAGCCTTGTTCACATGGTTGCACAAATGAAAGAGATAATTGACCAAAATGCAAGCTTCCAATTGCTCAATGGATTGGTACAACACTTCCTGAAATTTCGCTAGTTCTTTTACTAAATGAGTCACTTCGTCCTCTCTCAGGATGTTAGGATCGCAGGTTTTTGCAGGAATCACACCTAAATAAATGGATTCATGATGCATCTGACAGGGGCGGCTGGTGCATAAAGGCTGCAGAGCTGCAGAACCCCCAAAATTTTCACATTATTTGACTATTTTTCAGCCGCTGCTATTTTTCTAATATAATTATTTTAAAAATCAAACAAGTTTCATGGCTAATCGGGCAAAAAGGAGTTTTTTGTTTCCCTTATATTTTTCCGTGGGTAGCTTGAAAGCTTAACCTCACGGGGGTCCAAGATCTAATGGATACCTAATAAGTGTTGACAGTTAACTGTTTCGTCCTTATGGGACTCCTCAGAACACTGCTGGTCAAGTGACAAATCTTGCGAAGTTTATCAGACGGTTTTGTCTCTAATTAAATGTAATTAGTGAGCGAACTATAGCAAGAGGCGCCATCTACCGAGATACGAGAGAAACAAAAAACCAAAAGCAGGGAAAAACACTGCTATACAATATCGATCAATGAAAAGATCGAATGCAACTAAAAGAAAACAACTATAGTCCGTGACCTATGACAGCTCTTTGTCTTTTCAGGCCGGATCAACGCATTTTGCATTTTTACCCGTCATCAAGACAGTGAGCGTCAATCAACGGAATTTTTAAGCCAAATAATACTAACAAACGTGAAATTTCGTACCCGTGAATTTAAAAATCAAACAAGTTTCATGGCTAATCGGGCAAAAAGGAGTTTTTTGTTTCCCTTATATTTTTCCGTGGGTAGCTTGATGCCCGATTAGCCATGAAACTTGTTTGATTTTTAAATTCACGGGTACGAAATTTCACGTTTGTTATAATTATTTTATTTCTAAAATTATTGGAATAGCAGTACATTTTCGGTCCGGTGTTGGTATAGTAGGCCTTCAAATCGCGTACGTGTGTCGAGTATGACGCCGCGTGCCGTCGCACAGTGGGGCAGAAGCACAAAAAGATGCGATAAAGTCCCACAGTGCAATGGATGTATTCCTTTGTAGTCAGGAAAATGAATTACTTAGTGATCCAAAATAAAAAAAAAAGTGACCTCGAGCTGTTAATATAACACTACTACTATACTATAGTAGTGTGAGCTATGGTGATCCTAATTTTTTCGAGAAAAAAAAAGTTACTCCGATTTCAAAATTTTTTATATATCTTTGCGTTTCAGATGATTTTGAAACTTTTTTGTCTCGCCGTCTGTCTGTCTGTCTGTAACGACCAACCTGCATAACTCAAAAACCGCTTGTCCGATTTAAATGAAATTTGGTACAGTCGGGGACTTTTTAAATTGCCGTTTTATTTTTTTTCTGTCAAAATTATTCAATTAAAGAAATCAAAACAAAATCAGTTTTAAATATCTATGTATACAGACAGACGTTAGGTTCACAATTTTTTTGTTTTGGTTCAAACTACTTTTCCGAATTTCAAATAGGAATTTTTTTTATTTTCCAGACCGGCAATTTAAAAAGTCCCCGACTGTACCTAGGCTGGGTCTTGGGTCGCGGTGGTCCCATTTAAAAATGTACAAAATCCACTGAACGCAAGCCAAATAAAATGGTGGGGGTAAATTAAAAAAATTAGAGTTTATGTGAAAATATGGCGTGTGTGATATCAAACGAAAGGTAATTAAGTCTGGAGTTAAACAAAATGAATTTTAAGTTATTTAAAAAAAAAGGGTGGAGGTAGATGTCAAAAATTAGAGTTTAAGTGAAAATATGGCGTGTTTGATATCAAACGAAAGGGAATTAAGTCTGGAGTTAAACAAAATGAATTTTAAGTTATTTAAAAAAAAGGGTGGGGGTAGATGTCAAAAATTAGAGTTTAAGTGAAAATATGGCGTGTTTGATATCAAACGAAAGGTAATTAAGTCTGGAGTTAAACAAAAGAATTTTAAGTTATTTAAAAAAAAGGGTGGGGGTAGATGTCAAAAATTAGAGTTTAAGTGAAAATATGGCGTGTGTGATATCAAACGAAAGGTAATTAAGTCTGGAGTTAAACAAAAGAATTTTAAGTTATTTAAAAAAAAGGGTGGGGGTAGATGTCAAAAATTAGAGTTTAAGTGAAAATATGGCGTGTGTGATATCAAACGAAAGGTAATTAAGTCTGGAGTTAAACAAAAGAATTTTAAGTTATTTAAAAAAAAGGGTGGGGGTAGATGTCAAAAATTAGAGTTTAAGTGAAAATATGGCGTGTTTGATATCAAAAGAAAGGTAATTAAGTCTGGAGTTAAACAAAATGAATTTTAAGTTATTTAAAAAAAAGGGTGGGGGTAGATGTCAAAAATTCGAGTTTAAGTGAAAATATGGCGTGTTTGATATCAAACGAAAGGTAATTAAGTCTGGAGTTAAACAAAATGAATTTTAAGTTATTTAAAAAAAAGGGTGGGGGTAGATGTCAAAAATTAGAGTTTAAGTGAAAATATGGCGTGTTTGATATCAAACGAAAGGTAATTAAGTCTGGAGTTAAACAAAATACATTTTTTTAAAAAGGGTGGGGGTAGATTTTAAAAATTAGAGTTTAAGTCAAAACATGGCTTGTGTGGTATCAAACGAAAGGTAATTGAGTCTGGAGTTGAATACAATATATTATAACTACAGTACCTAGGGTGAGCTTAGGTGCCCATAGATTGGCAGAGTATTTTAAATTCCATCAAAACATCTCCAAAAGGACGTCCGTTAAGTTTTCGTTGAAACACACAGTAAATATACCTGCATTGTCCTCCAAACTGCACAATCGACAATGTGTGTACTGCAATTTGATTCCTGTGTCTCCCTGAACCTGCAGAACTCGATTCCAATCGAAATTGTAGTCTTTTTGGCGGCGTTGTTTCAAGTCATTGATTATAACACAACTCATACCTGATAATAATTATTACAAATTCAAGTTGGAGAGATACAACTGTATGTATCTCTCCAACTCTTTTTAAAATATATATCGCAGTAACTCTAAAAAACTGGAAACGTAAAGTGCACGGCATGAGAATACAACTTAACGACCGATTTACCATATACACACTACAGTTTGCTGACGACCAAGTAATTGTGGCTAATGATAAAGAAGACATGGAGTATATGATGAGAAAGTTAATGGAAGAATACCAAAAGTGGGGATTAACAGTGAACGTGGACAAGACACAGTACTTATGTATTGGAAACGAATCCAGTGAGTTAGTACTAGAAAATGGACAAACAATATCTCCATGCAATGAGTATGTATACTTGGGTGTCACATTTAATAAGACTGGAACAGACTGTAAAGAATTGGAAAAAAGAATAGTAAAAGCAAAAAAAGTTATTGGATGTCTTAACAGTATTTTATGGAGCAGAGAAATAAAAAAGAATGTAAAATTTAACATATATGAAACAATGGTCAAAAGCACGCTGTTGTATGGAATAGAGACTTGGCGCGTAACAGAAAAATACAAAACAAAAATGAAAAGTGTCGAAATGGATGCAATAAGAAGATCAATGAGAATATCTAGAATAGATCACATAAGAAATGAGATCATAAAAGAAAGAATGGGAATCGAGGGAAGCATAACGGATGACATCACTAAAAGGCAACTGATATGGTACGGCAATGTACAACGGATGAACGACGAAAGATTACCAAAGCAGGTCCTAGAATGGCAACCAATAGGGCGCAGAAAAAGAGGGCGTCCTAAACTAGAATGGCAACAGTCAATCCAAAGATCAATGAGTAAAAAGAATCTGATAGAGGATGATTGTCAGGATCGAAGGAGGTGGAGAATAGGCGTCGGACAACGTAGAAAAACGTTCTAAACCGACATAGTAGTAGTAGTACAAATTCAAGTTATTTAAATTTTTTAGTTAGAATTTATTTAGGTTTAGTGTAGTATTAGGTTGACTTATCTTATGGTTGTATTCTTAGTCTAGGTTTTAGTTGCGTTATCTATGACACACTCGTGCTCGCCGCGCACCTTCTAGAAGAGACGAGAATGCTCGTGAATCGAAGAAGGATGGATGGTTCTCGAATAGTAGGCAGATCCTATATGGATGATTCTACAAAAATGGTGCTGTGGAGTGGGAATGCATATTTTTCAAACACAGATAGCAAATGAAGCATAGTTTTATTTATAAGATTTAAAACAAAATGTTTTCTTTATGGAGTATTTGAGTTTAATGTATAGTTTATAATTTTTTTTAGTACAAAGCAAATACCTCATTCCTCTGGTGTAGTCCCAAACCAAATATTAAAAACTCAGATTGAAAAAAATATCCTAATAAATAATATTTAACCAAGTCTTAACTATTTATCAAAAAATTGATAAAACTTAAGTTTGCAGTCATATTTTTGAAAATCCGAATTTACATTTTCTCCGGAAAATTTTACAATTTTAAACGTACTCCATTTTTAATAACACAATATTTGTGAATACCACCGGTTAATTTCTAGAGAAAGAGACGGCCCTGGATATCTAATTTACTTGTGAGGGTGACAAGTTGTGACAGATAATGTCAACTTTAGTTTGGTTTAAGTTATAGATCTTTTTATTTTCAGTAGAAAATTAGTTTTTTTCAGAGAAATCAAAAAGGAACGCTTCAATTATCATTCCTCTGGTAAGTAAATATTCGACTGATATCAATAGTATAATATTTTTGTTGATTGTTTTAAAATTATAAGTATAGGAACTTTGTTTATATAAAACTTAAGTTAAGTAGTCTAAATAGATTTTGAATTAAATTGGAAAAACCATTAAAAAACTCATTCCTCTGGTACTCATCCCTCTGGAATTTTTATGCAATAATTCCTAAAATTCGGGAAAATAAATGTTTCTTAGCTTACACCTAATTAGTTACATACATTTAAAAAAACAAAATTATTTACTGTGCTGTACTGTTATTTAAAGGCAATGACCCAAAATGATATCCATATAGCCCACTTTTGGTAGAATCATCCATATATAGGGCCGAACGTCGCGCATCGAGTCAGTCAGAGATAACCAACGGTAGTGATCGCCAGATATTAACACGAAGTTAATAGGCCGATTAAAGTAGTGAATTATTAGCAAGTTATTAGTAAGTTTAAGGGCGTGTTTTGTACAGGGTGATTTTTTATAATTGCAAGATCGCTATAACTCGGTTATTATTGGGAGTAGAAAGTTCAAGCAAAAACTATTCGGTTTGGTAAATTATGGCCACTTTAGGTCCACCATTAGTATTTTTTTATAGGTTATAATATACAGGGGGCGACAATCAGATCAATTTTTTTAAAGGGAACACCCTATATATTTTTGTATTTTTAGGTTCCGCAAAAAATTAGCTTTACAGATATATGTAACACTACGGCTCTATCTTTGTTAGTTTTCGAGATATTGACGATTGAAATTCCGAAAATTAGCAAATTTTAAATACGGTGCGGAGTATTTCCTGTGACAAGTCACAAACAATATTAAGATGTGTGGATACCTAATGACATTGAAAATTGACAAAGATGATTATTTATATTTATCAAACTGTCAGTCAATATTGTTTCAGTTTGTTATTTACAGTCTATACGTTAAATACTCCGCACCGTATACCTATTTAAAATTTGCTAATTTTCGGCATTTCAATCGTCAATATCTCGAAAACTAACAAAGATAGAGCCATAGTGTTACATATATCTGTAAAGCTAATTTTTTTGCGGAACTTAAAAATACAAAAATATATAGGGTGTTCCCTTTAAAAAAATTGATCTGATTGTCGTCCCCTGTATATTATAACCTATAAAAAAATACTAATGGTGGATCTAAAGTGGCCATAATTTACCAAACCGAACAGTTTTTGTTTGAACTTTCTACTCCCAATAATAACCGAGTTATAGCGATCTTGCAATTATAGAAAATCACCCTGTACATAATTGTCGAAATATATTGACATATCGATTTTGACAATTACGAGTTTTAATTTGTCGTTGTGAACCCGTAAAAATTAGGGTCACTGCATCCTGAAAGCCTGGCGTAGAAGGCACTAGGGTCACTGCATCCTGGAAGTCTGGTGTCTCCATGGCACTACGTCTTCGTGATGCAGTGACCCTAGTAACAATTAGGGTCACTGCATCCTGAAAGCCTGGCGTAGAAGGCACTAGGGTCACTGCATCCATCCTGGAAGTTTGGCGTCTCCATGGCACTACGTCTTCGTGATGCAGTGACCCTAGTAACAATAGGGTCATTGCACCCTGAAAGCCTGACGTAGAAGGCACTAGGGTCACTGCATCCTGGAAGTCTGGCGTCTCCATGGCACTACGTTTTCGTGATGCAGTGACCCTAGTAACAATAATAATAATATTTTTAAACAAGGTATTTTTAGTTTTAATGAAGGTTTGAAAATAAGAAGAGAGAAAGAAACTGATGAAAATAAATATTCCAAGCTAGTAAGAGCTTTTCATTTTAAAATTTGTATTGGAGAACTTCGCTTTACTTTTATCTCAATTCTTTTTACGGAATACCACTTTCGCGTACTTGTCTTTTTTTTTACATGAAATGTTTTTGTTATGATGTTTTTTACCTAAAATATCTGATGTTGTTTCGTCAGTGATGGGAACTTTTGTAGTAGGTGATTCGATCTGTCTTTTGGCCACCAACTCTTTGCTTTCATCAAGGATGTCTTTAAGAAAAATCGCCGTACCTAATTAATAAAGGTCACAACAAATCATATATTTTGTTTCTTGTTTTATATTAATTTTTAAATTTAAATATCTCAAAAACTAATTTTGACACTCCTTTAAAGAAAATTTAAGGTCCTTTAAAACTCGCCTCTTCAAATTCTGGGGGTGAAACTTACCCCTTGACAGGGGTATACCCAGTAGCGGCTCGTGAAGTATAAGAATGGGTGTGCGCTATAATAAGTGCGACGAAATAAATTTAAAATAAATAAAGTTAAAAAAATTTGCATACTTATTTGTAGCCAAATAAAAGAACTTATGGTGCCCACTAGGTAATAAGATTGTCAAAGTAAAAAAAACCAGATCTCCAATAAATAAAAATAGGCCTACACAAAAAAAAATTACCTACAGTATACAGCGTGTCCCATTTTCGATGGGATTAAATGGGAAACTCGGTTATTATTAAAGATATTGATTTTCTGATTGCACCTTACCGTGCTCTTTTTTTGAGCCCTTAAAAATGGCGTAATCAGATTTTTGCTATACCCCGTAGTTTCGCTAATACCCCTGTTTTTGAAAAAATTGTTTTTTTAATAAACCCTTGTATCTTGCTTATTTTGCGAGATACTTTTATTCTGTAAAAACATTTTTATGGCAACTTTTTTAGAAGAAAATAATGACGTTGTCAATTTTTTAAAATATTGTTTAGTTTTTGAGATATGGTATTTATCATAAAAAAATTAAATACGGACCTTGATTTTTTTTATTACTTTTTTGATTGGTTTCATGCTAGTATTATCATAAAATAATAAAAATTTAAAAAATTTTTGTTTTAAGGTAAAAAAAAATATTTAATATTTAAAAAAAAATTAGTCCGAACCTGGATATTTCCAACATAAATATAAACTAAAAATTGCTAGTTAAACAATTTTTAGTTTAACTGTTTTGATACTTAGCATATTAAAATGGTTTTACGTTAATTTACAGATTTATTTGAAACAAAGTCTACGAAAAATACAAAATAAAAACAAATTATAAAAAATAACTAATCTTTCTGATTACCATTATGTGTAAGACATTGTTGACATTTTTGAGTAATTTTTCTTAACGCATTTTGCATAAAAATATTTCTGCCATTTAAATATTGGGATTTTGTTGCTTGAATGAAGCAGTCAAACATATCACATTTTTCAAAATCTGGATATGGTCGATTTCTAGCCAGTTTAAAATAATTGTAAGCCATTTACAAAAATGACAAGTAAAATGACAATGTCAATTCCACGTTTTTGTTTTGTAAATTTCACGACCTGCTGTTTGGTTATCAAATAATTCGTATGATATTATTTTTGTAACTTTTTAACGTTTTTTACTTTATTTATAAAGCTTTTAATTATCATTTCAAAACAGATAAACTAAAAATTGTTCAACTAGTGTGTCTTGCAATTTTTAATTTATAATTACGTTGGAAATTTCCAGGTTCGGACTATAATTTTTTTTTCAAATATTAAATAGCTTTTTTTAACCTTAAATCAAAAAAATATTCAAGTTTTATCATTTTAAGGTAATAATAGCATGGAACTAATCAAAGTAGTAATAAAAAAAATCCAGGTCCGTATTTAATTTTTTTATGATAAATACCATATCTCAAAAACTAAACAATATTTTTAAAAATTGACAACGTCATTATTTTGTTCTAAAAAATTTGCCATAGAAAGGTTTTTACAGAATAAAAATATCTTGCAAAATAAGTGAGATACAAGGAATTAATTAAAATGCAATTTTTTCAAAAACTCCCTGTATTAGCGAAACCACGGGGTATAGCAAAAATCTGATTACACCATTTTTAAGGGCTCCAAAAAAGAGCACGGTAAGGTGCAATCAGAAAATCGATATCTTTAATAATAACCGAGTTTCCCATTTAATCCCATCGAAAATGGGACACGCTGTACATACATATTAGTTTTTAGCCAATGATGGATAACATTAATTCAATGTACAAAACCGTTTTATCTTAGCTTTTGATTCAAATACCATTTCATATTGTAATGTTCGTATACGTTGATTCAAAAATTCATGCTTTTTAATGTTTGCCTGTAGATGATTTAAGTCAGTTACCCCTATGCGGCTCCAGCTTTTATCCATGCTTGTATTGAAAAATAATAAGCATGGAAAACAAAATAACGAGTTTGTAACATCACATCCACAAATCCAGTTGTTTTTTTGGTAAATATATTTTCTAAAGTATCTTTTAAAATTCCTACCTTCTTTTCTTTTGGAGCAAGTTTGCGATAATTCTAGTTCTCGAGTCGGCCTTCCGAATCTTTTAATTTAAATTTTTTTATTTAAATTAAAGGAGGAAAAGCTTGCTATAATGTTTTGTACACAATTAAGTCTTGAATTACTTCCAGGATTACCCGAATACGAACTTATAACTGCCTCAGACATATTCGACACTTGTAGATAATAATTAACCGAAAAATTACAAACAAGAAGCCGAAAACGGCATAAAATTCACTTAAAAACTGCGTAAATAAATTTTAATTACGCCCAATACACGCATACTAATAATAATATAAACAGTAATCAGCTGAGAGCTATAAAAAAAAACGATACAAGTGTGTATTGATTTAGCGCACCACCTCGCCCTTTTCTCGGCCGATATCCCGAGCATTTTCGATCCAATTGCGTGGCAAAAATTGGATTAAAGAGGAACGCCGAATCCACGCGCACCTCCAGATTCAAGCCCGCCCTCTCATATCTCTAGATTCAAGCGAGGCGAGGCGATCGAAGGCCACCGTATGCGGCAACAAGCGTCAAGTCGAAAAGATATTAATTACTTCCGTTAATGGCCGATAGATGCCACTAGCGGGATCGGGATCATTAAAAAATAAATAAAAAACAAAAGTAATTATTTAATAATAATTTGTATTTATTTTTTTTCTTATTTTTACTGGGGGTGCGCGCGCACCAGCGCTCCTATGGACGGGCCGCCTCTGGGTATACCCCTGAAAAGTTAAAATTTGTCAAAAAGTTCCTCCCATACAATTTTTTTTTAAATTCCAATTTTTTTTTGAAAATTTTAGGTACCTTTTCTAGTTTGCATTCCTCGTACTCTTCCGAATTTAACGTGAAACAAGCGATCTGCCCAGGGCATGTCCATCTTTCTTAAAATGTCTTTCAAAGCGTAAAAATGGTCGCCTTGACCGTTTTCTACGACATACAGCATTCTGTCAAAGTTAAACCGTTTAAATCGGTCCATTGCTGCCGCTATGTCTCTGGTGAGATAGAGGGAGGTACCGTCGCTTTTTAACACTGAAACCAAACATTACAGGGTGTTTTTTTTTTAAGTTAACCCTTTAGCTGCTCAAGACGTGTATACACGTCTTGCGCATCCCATGGCAGGTGCACCGGACGTGTAAACACGCTTTGTGTATACTGTACGTGCAAGACAAATAATACTTAGTTAATTTTCCTAAATATTAATTATTCCGTTGCACTGAACCATACAGGTTGTCACGTGACACCGCAAAGTGCGCGGATAGAAAGTGCGCAACCCACCGGCGCGATCACAAGAGAGAGATCATCGTAGCCTCCATATTGAAACCGGCGTGTTTTACTCGGTTTCCAAAACTACAATTCAATCAATAGCAATTAGTGCCAATCAATTCTAAAATCATTCCAATCCGTTACCTCAACTCCTCACAGTGATTTCGATCAACTCAAGAAATCTGGTAGAAGCCTGGGCGCCCAGTGAATGGAATTTGTACCGCCGAGAAATAGCAAGGTAGGTGTCAATCGACATTTTGTATGGTTCTCGCGTTATATTCCATTTTTGCCCTTAATGCGTTAAAAGTTTAACCAGCGCCTAAAGCTATCGAAAGGGTGTATGTCTTGTGCATACATATACTATGACTTAATGTATTTATTTCTAGGTGAGCGTCGCTGCAGCAAAATAAGGTATTTGACAAATTTTAAAAAAGAGTTTAGAATGATACATAAATCTCTAATTTGCTACGCAAAATTATTAAAATAGTATATTTTATCATGACTACATTTAAAATCAAGTTTTCTAATTTCCGATTTGAATTTGCCGCTAAAACGCTCATTTCTAGCATGGCGTTGCAATGACGTCACAGCGCAGTAAACTCGCGGACAGATACACGGCATTCAAGGGTTTACTTGTTTTTGGTCTGTGTTTTTACTGTTTTTTATGTAAAAAAATGTCCTATAAGTGGTATGTAGTGCCTCAGTGTTCGAATACTAGCATAAAAACACCTGAAAAATGATTTATTCATGTGCCTACAGCAGTAAAAGAACGAAAAAAGTGGCTAGAACTTGCTCGAAGAGACCCCAGGGTCTTATCTAATACATCTTCACTTTACATTTGTGAAGATCATTTTGATGTGAGTATAACTAAATTGTTTTTATTAATTTTTCGCACGTTGTCTATAATGGCTCTGGAACGAAATAGCGATGTACAAAATAGCGAGTATTGAAATAGCGGTATCGAAATAGCGACAATCAAAATAGCGATGTAATGAAAGGGCGACTATCAAAATAGCGATGTAACAAAATGGCCATGTAACAAAATAGCGATTGTAACAAAATAGCGAGTATTGAAATAGCGGTATCGAAATAGCGACAATCAAAATAGCGATGTAATGAAAGGGCGACTATCAAAATAGCGATGTAACAAAATGGCGATGTAACAAAATAGCGATTGTAACAAAATAGCGATGTAACAAAATAGCGATGTAAAAAAATAGCGACTATCAAAATAGCGATGTAATGAAAGGGCGACTATCAAAATAGCGATGTAACAAAATGGCGATGTAACAAAATAGCGATGTAACAAAATAGCGATGTAAAAAATAGCGACAATCAAAATAGCGATGTAATGAAAGGGCGACTATCAAAATAGCGATGTAACAAAATGGCCATGTAACAAAATAGCGATTGTAACAAAATAGCGATGTAACGAAATAGCGATGTAAAAAAATAGCGACTATTAAAATAGCGATGTAACAAAAAAGCGACTATCAAAATGGCGATGTAACAAAATAGCGATTATCAAAATAGCGATATTTTGGTTCGGTTTTGGCATATAGGTCGACAAAGGGGTTTCTTTCTAACAAAAAAACTTTCCTGACTTCTTTCTCAGGATCCTAGAGGGTGTAAATCTGAACCGAACCAGCATATTTAAAAAAAACTATCCAGACTTCTTTTCCGGGATCCTCCTAGAAAGTGGAAATACGAATCGAACCAAACTGAACCGAATTCGGTTCGGTTCGGTTTGGTTCGGTTCGGTTCGGATTCACACCCTCTAGGATCCTGGAAAAGAAGTCAGGAAAGTTTTTTTTTTGAAAAAATTTGTTAGAAAGAACAGGTGGTATAGTCAAAATACCGCTAGGATGTAATAGCGCATTTCAGTTCGGTTCGGTTTGGATTGGTTTTTAGCTCACACATATACTATACTATAGTAGTGTGAGCTATGGTGATCCTAATTTTTTCGAGAAAAAAAAAGTTGCTCCGATTTCAAAAAAATTTATATATCTTTGCGTTTCAGATGATTTTGAAACTTTTTTGTTGCGCCGTCTGTCTGTCTGTCTGTATGTCTGTCTGTCTGTATGTCTGTCTGTAACGACCAACGCGCATAACTCAAAAACGGCTTGCCCGATTTTAATGAAATTTGGTACCCAGGCTGGGTTTGGGGTCGAGATGGTCCCATTTCATAATGAACAAAATCCACTGAACACAAGCCAAATAAAAGGGTGGGGGCAGATTTCAAAAATTAGAGTTTATGTGAAAATATGGCGTGTGAGATATCAAACGAAAGGTAATTGAGTCTGGAGTTAAACAAAATACATTTTAGTTTATTTTTAAAAAAAGGGTGGGGGTAAATTTCAAAAATTAGTGTTTAAGTGGAAATATGGCGTGTGTGATATCAAACGAAAGGTAATTGAGTCTGGAGATAAACAAAATACATTTTAGTTTTTAAAAAAAGGGTGGGGGTAGATTTGAAAAATTAGAGTTTAAGTCAAAACATGGCTTGTGTGGTATCAAACGAAAGGTAATTGAGTCTGGAGTTCAATAAAATATGCTTCAGTTTTTAGTTATATTAGCTTTCATGTAGATACACTATTTATTTATTTAATCGACTTTTATTAGAAATAACTATAGTATCCAGTGTGAGCTTAGGTGCACATAGATTGGCAGAGTATTTTTTTATTATTTGTTTATTTATCTAATAGGTATGAACCGATTCGGCTTGGTTTGATTCGGTATTTTGATACATCGCTATTTTGATTGTCGCCATTTTGATTGTCGCTATTTTAATACATCGCTATTTTGTTTGTCGCTATTTTGATACATCGCTATTTTGATATGTCGCTCTTTTGTTACAAACGCTATTTTGATACATCGCTATTTTGATAGTCGCTGTTTCATTACATCGCTATTTCGTACGTCGCTATTTTGTACATCGCTATTTCGTTCCAGAGCCGTCTATAATATACAGTGTGTCCACGTAAGTTGGCGGCATATGGGAAACTTTTTTATTATTAGCTTTACGAAAAAAAGTTATTCTTTATAAAAAGTTCTGCATGGTCCAAAACCTAAAATGCAACCATCAGATGTTAAATTTTTTCAGTCATATTACGAGGTTTGTCAAAAAATGTGATTTTTGCTCTAGAGTAAAGTACCTTTCTTTTTGACAATATCGAAAATTGTTATAAAAAAAAGATGTTTAGAATTAAAAATAGCTTTCAAATATTCAACATTGTTTATTTACATTAAAAAAAATATTTTTTTCTACATTTTCTCGGCGATTACGTTGGAAATTTAAGTTTGCACATTAAGGCATAATTAATCTAGGATGCAAATAATAATAATGTAAATAAACAATGTTGAATATTTGAAAGCTATTTTTAATTCTAAACATCTTTTCTTTATAACAATTTTCGATATTGTCAAAAAGAAAGGTACTTTACTCTAGAGCAAAAATCACATTTTTTGACAAACCTCGTAATATGACTGAAAAAATTTAACATCTGATGGTTGCATTTTAGGTTTTGGACCATGCAGAACTTTTTATGAAGAATAACTTTTTTTCGTAAAGCTAATAATAAAAAAGTTTCCCATATGCCGCCAACTTACGTGGACACACTGTATATGATTATTTTGTAAATAAGGATGAAATTTTTGAGGTTATGTTTATTACAAGGGGTGAACAACTATAATAGGGAGAAAGGTGTACAAAATTTTAGGCGGTGCTAGGCAGTTATTAGGCAGGACTAGGGAGTACCTCTAAATGTAGGATTAGGCAGTGCACATGCAGGCTAAATGTAGGACTAGACAATACCTACCTAATTTTGTTTTAAAAAAGCAATTTTTGATTGTTTCTTAATGCTTAAAATAATAATGATTGAGTATTTAATTGAATCTAGTGTAAGTGGCATATTAAACAACAAAGCAAAACATATAATCTAACCTCAAAATCTAAATGAGTAAAAGTAGGCGAAGAATATTGTCACGAGGGGGTTGTCGTGACTATTTGTGTACGTGTTGCGCACAAATAAAGAGGATCGTAAGATAGTTTAAGGGTTTATTTAATACTAGTACAAAGATACTTACACACTAATCACTACTGTCTGGCCCAGTTTTCTAATACAAATATTATTCACTTGTAGGTCGGGTTCAGCTCTCGATCAGAATCTCTTTACTGTTTCTATACTTGACTATTAAGAACTTAAGTACTTAGCGTACTCACTGAACTGAACCCCGACTATCCGTTCTTGATTGGTTTTATAGAAGCATGTGATTACAAACGTGTTTCAATCTTAAACATAAATCGTTTGCACCACATACTTCCTAGGTTGACGTCCTAATACCTTTACATCAGGTCAACCAACCAAGTTCCGGATAGCATGCCCAAATTACATACATGACAATATCGTAAAAAAACTTTCAGTTATATACAAAACAACTCATCGAATACATCAACATTTTAACGTTTCTAAATTCCGCAGAACAAAAATCACTGTTGTTGGCAAAGAAGCCTGCCACCATAAAGGAATTCAGTATTGGCAAGTTGGAGCTATCGGCTTTGGAGAATCTGTTTTCCATTTAAAATGTTTTTTATAAGCAAAACACAAAATAAAATCTAATTTAGGACGACAATTCGCACTTTAAACCAAAGCAAACATTATCATCCATAAGAAAATAACACAGAAAATAGGTTCGTTCGAGGCGTTTACTGTTTTGTGACGTCACTCGCAGCTGATTGGTAGACCGCCTGTTTTGAATCACGTGGCTAATTGTTTTAATACAATAAATTTATTTAATTAAAATAACTATAAATTTGAGAAAAAATTAAACAAAAAAGTTTGTTTTTAGCATTCTCAAGACCTAAAGAGATATCTAAAAATAAATATATATTTATTTTTTACTACTGTCAAACACCCTATTGAATTTAAGTTAATTACGTTGAACAGCGAAAGGGTTAACGCAGGCTTTTTAGGGTACCGTGTACAGCGTGTCCCATTTTCGATGGGATTAAATGGGAAACTCGGTTATTATTAAAGATATCGATTTTCTGATTGCACCTTACCGTGCTCTTTTTTTGAGCCCTTAAAAATGGCGTAATCAGATTTTTGCTATACCCCGTGGTTTCGCTAATCCAGGGAGTTTTTGAAAAAATTGCATTTTAATTAATTCCTTGTATCTCGCTTATTTTGCAAGATATTTTTATTCTGTAAAAACCTTTCTATGGCAACTTTTTTAGAGCAAAATAATGACGTTGTCAATTTTTAAAAATATTGTTTAGTTTTTGAGATATGGTATTTATCATAAAAAAATTAAATACGGACCTGGATTTTTTTTATTACTACTTTGATTAGTTCCATGCTATTATTACCTTAAAATGATAAAACTTTAATATTTTTTTGATTTAAGGTTAAAAAAAGCTATTTAATATTTGAAAAAAAAATTATAGTCCGAACCTGGAAATTTCCAACGTAATTATAAATTAAAAATTGCAAGACACACTAGTTGAACGATTTTTACTTTATCTGTTTTGAAATGATAATTAAAAGATTTATAAATAAAGTAAAAAACGTTAAAAAGTTACAAAAATAATATCATACTAATTTAATTATTTGATAACCAAACAGCAGGTCGTGAAATTTACAAAACAAAAGCGTGGAATTGACATTGTCATTTTACTTATCATTTTTGTAAATGGCTTATAATTGTTTTAAACTGGCTAGAAATCGACCATATCCAGATTTTGAAAAATGTGATATGTTTGACTGCTTCATTCAAGCAACAAAATCCCAATATTTAAATGGCAGAAATATTTTTATGCAAAATGCGTTAAGAAAAATTACTCAAAAATGCCAACAATGTCTTACACATAATGGTAATCAGAAAGATTAGTTATTTTTTATAATTTGTTTTTTTTTTGTATTTTTCGTAGACTTTGTTTCAAATAAATCTGTAAATTAACGTAAAACCATTTTAATATGCTAAGTATCAAAACAGTTAAACTAAAAATTGTTTAACTGGCAATTTTTAGTTTATATTTATGTTGAAAATATCCAGGTTAGGACTAATTTTTTTTTTAAATATTAATTTTTTTTTTTACCTTAAAACAAAAATTTTTTAAATTTTTATTATTTTATGATAATACTAGCATGAAACCAATCAAAAAAGTAATAAAAAAAATCCAGGTCCGTATTTAATTTTTTTATGATAAATACCATATCTCAAAAACTAAACAATATTTTAAAAAATTGATAACGTCATTATTTTCTTCTAAAAAAGTTGCCATAAAAATGTTTTTACAGAATTAAAGTATCTCGCAAAATAAGCGAGATACAAGGGATTATAAAAAAAAACAATTTTTTCAAAAACTCCCTGTATTAGCGAAACTACGGGGTATAGCAAAAATCTGATTACGCCATTTTTAACGGCTCAAAAAAAGAGCACGGTAAGGTGCAATCAGAAAATCAATATCTTTAATAATAACCGAGTTTCCCATTTAATCCCATCGAAAATGGGACACGCTGTACCATAGAACGTGGTGTCTTTTCACAAACTTTGGCTTATAACTTTTGTTAAATTAGTTTTACAGAAAAAAATGTAAACAGATTTTTTGTTTGCAATAAAACACCGATTAAGATAGTAAAGCAATCAGCTCGATATCTTAAAAACTAACAAAGATATAATGTTTTTAAAAATACAAGAGAAAGTGTAATTTTTTTAATCAAAAAAAATTGGGGAACAAAGAGACTAACCCAAAACATGGTTAGGAATCACTTAATTTTAAGTCGCCGGGAGTTTGAGTAGGAGCGCCTGTATTTTTTTTTTTTTTTTTGATAAATATGGTTATTAAGCCGGCAGTGACGCGCGGTGCAAGGTTTCAATTTCACCCGTAAACGTTCGTTGCCCTTTCTAGTGTTGCCGGTTCTATCCTTAGTGAAGACGTATGAATTTATTTTGATTTGGGGTTTGTCAGTAGTAAAAAGTCTTGCCGGTCGCCTGTCATTGTTTGTTTTCGTCAGTGGCGTATATATGGGGGGGCCTGGGGGCAAAGGGAATGTGTGATATCAAGCACTTTAGTAAAAAGTTAAAAAGACACAAAGTAAGTGATATTCATTTAAATAACCATATAGAATTTTCTATGCTAGGCAAGACTGATATTAGGTGCCAATGGAATAGTGCCTATAGGAAAAATGTTTCGGTAAGTTTTTTTATCTCATTTTTCATGCAATTTAAATTTCTGTCCTCCCCCCCCCCCGAACCGACCCCCCCCGAACCGACCCCCCCTTCCAATCAATTTCACCCGTTTTTTATCATTATCATCGTGCCTAAACGTTCGTTGCCCTTTCTAGTGTTGTCGGTTCTAACCTTAGTGAAGACGTATGAATTTATTTTGATTTGGGGTATGTCAGTAGTAAAAAGTCTTGCCGGTCGTGTGTCGTTGTTTGTTTTCGTCAGTGGCGTATATATGGGGGGGGCCTGGGGGCAAAGGGAATGTGTGATATCAAGCACTTTAGTAAAAAGTTAAAAAGACACAAAGTAAGTGGTATTCATTTAAATAACCATATAGAATTTTCTATGCTAGGCAAGACTGATATTAGGTGCCAATGGAATAGTGCCTATAGGAAAAATGTTTCGGTAAGTTTTTTTTATCTCATTTTTCATGCAATTTAAATTTCTGTCCTCCCCCCCCCGAACCGACCCCCCCACCCAATCAATTTCACCCGTTTTTTATCATTATCATCGTGCCTAAACGTTCGTTGCCCTTTCTAGTGTTGCCGGTTCTATCCTTAGTGAAGACGTATGAATTTGTTTTGATTTGGGGTTTGTCAGTAGTAAAAAGTCTTGCCGGTCGCGTGACATTGTTTGTTTTCGTCAGTGGCGTATATATGGGGGGGCCTGGGGGCAAAGGGAATGTGTGATATCAAGCATTTTAGTAAAAAGTTAAAAAGACACAAAGTAAGTGGTATTCATTTAAATAACCATATAGAATTTTCTATGCTAGACAAGACTGATATTAGGTGCCAATGGAATAGTGCCTATAGGAAAAATGTTTCGGTAAGTTTTTTTTATCTCATTTTTCATGCAATTTAAATTTCTGTCCTCCCCCCCCCCCGAACCGACCCCCCCCCCAATCAATTTCACCCGTTTTTTATCATTATCATCGTGCCTAAACGTTCGTTGCCCTTTCTAGTGTTGTCGGTTCTATCCTTAGTGAAGACGTATGAATTTATTTTGATTTGGGGTTTGTCAGTAGTAAAAAGTCTTACCGGTCGCGTGTCATTGTTTGTTTTCGTCAGTGGCGTATATATGGGGGGGCCTGGGGGCAAAGGGAATGTGTGATATCAAGCACTTTAGTAAAAAGTTAAAAAGACACAAAGTAAGTGGTATTCATTTAAATAACCATATAGAATTTTCTATGCTAGGCAAGACTGATATTAGGTGCCAATGGAATAGTGCCTATAGGAAAAATGTTTCGGTAAGTTTTTTTATCTCATTTTTCATGCAATTTAAATTTCTGTCCTCCCCCCCCCCCCAAACCGACCCCCCCCCCAATCAATTTCACCCGTTTTTTATCATTATCATCGTGCCTAAACGTTCGTTGCCCTTTCTAGTGTTGCCGGTTCTATCCTTAGAGAAGACGTATGAATTTGTTTTGATTTGGGGTTTGTCAGTAGTAAAAAGTCTTACCGGTCGCGTGTCATTGTTTGTTTTCGTCAGTGGCGTATATATGGGGGGCCTGGGGGCAAAGGGAATATGTGATATCAAGCACTTTAGTAAAAAGTTAAAAAGACACAAAGTAAGTGGTATTCATTTAAATAACCATATAGAATTTTCTATGCTAGACAAGACTGATATTAGGTGCCAATTGAATAGTGCCTATAGGAAAAATGTTTCGGTAAGTTTTTTTATCTCATTTTTCATGCAATTTAAATTTCTGTCCTCCCCCCCCCCCCCGAACCGACCCCCCCCAATCAATTTCACCCGTTTTTTATCATTATCATCGTGCCTAAACGTTCGTTGCCCTTTCTAGTGTTGCCGATTCTATCCTTAGTGAAGACGTATGAATTTATTTTGATTTGGGGTTTGTCAGTAGTAAAAAGTCTTACCGGTCGCGTGTCGTTGTTTGTTTTCGTCAGTGGCGTATATATGGGGGGGACCTGGGGGCAAAGGGAATGTGTGATATCAAGCACTTTAGTAAAAAGTTAAAAAGACACAAAGTAAGTGGTATTCATTTAAATAACCATATAGAATTTTCTATGCTAGACAAGACTGATATTAGGTGCCAATGGAATAGTGCCTATAGGAAAAATGTTTCGGTAAGTTTTTTTATCTCATTTTTCATGCAATTTAAATTTCTGCCCCCCCCCCGAACCGACCCCCCCCCAATCAATTTCACCCGTTTTTTATCATTATCATCGTGCGTAAACGTTCGTTGCCCTTTCTAGTGTTGTCGGTTCTAACCTTAGTAAAGACGTATGAATTTATTTTGATTTGGGGTTTGTCAGTAGTAAAAAGTCTTACCGGTCGCGTGTCGTTGTTTGTTTTCGTCAGTGGCGTATATATGTGGGGGGGCCTGGGGGCAAAGGGAATGTGTGATATCAAGCACTTTAGTAAAAAGTTAAAAAGACACAAAGTAAGTGGTATTCATTTAAATAACCATATAGAATTTTTTATGCTAGGTAAGACTGATATTAGGTGCCAATGGAATAGTGCCTATAGGAAAAAAGTTTCGGTAAGTTTTTTTATCTCATTTTTCATGCAATTTAAATTTCTGCCCCCCCCCCCCCCGAACCGACCCCCCCCAATCAATTTCACCCGTTTTTTATCATTATCATCGTGCCTAAACGTTCGTTGCCCTTTCTAGTGTTGTCGGTTCTTCCTTAGTGAAGACGTATGAATTTATTTTGATTTGGGGTTTGTCAGTAGTAAAAAGTCTTACCGGTCGCGTGTCGTTGTTTGTTTTCGTCAGTGGCGTATATATGGGGGGGGCCTGGGGGCAAAGGGAATGTGTGATATCAAGCACTTTAGTCAAAAGTTAAAAAGACACAAAGTAAGTGGTTTTCATTTAAATAACCATATAGAATTTTCTATGCTAGACAAGACTGATATTAGGTGCCAATGGAATAGTGCCTATAGGAAAAAAGTTTCGGTAAGTTTTTTTATCTCATTTTTCATGCAATTTCAATTTCTCCCCCCCCCCCCGAACCGACCCCCCCCCAATTTATAACACTACCAACCGCTATTTTCTGATATTTTCTATGCCCCAGATTTACCTGTAATTTTTCTACTGTTACTGAGTTCAGCCGTTTCTTTTCCATCACTTTGCTTGCGAACAATATTTTTGTTTCTAAGAGTTTCAACAATACTGTTTATTTCTCGCTGTGTGTACATGGATTCATAATTATACTCATCAAATGTAATACCTAAAAAAATAATGGTCCGTTTTAAGTTAAAAAATTTGTGAAATATTTCAATAATTAAAAGCGACAAATAAAGTTAGTTTTAAGCGTGCACAACTGCCGTTAAAGGGTATTAAGGTACAGGGTGTCCCAAATTGGGCACTTTTGGGGGGTTTAAGGTACTTCTAGGGGAGACAGAGAAAAACTGACCACGCATTGCGAGGCTCAAATTTCAAGAGAAGACTTATAGTGAAAACCGTATTTTGAAATATCGTCTCGTCTTTGAGCTACGGGGGCTTTTTGAAAAGTCTGCATTTTGGAGGGGGGTCTATAACTTCGTTATTATTGGAAATACTGATTTAGAGTAAATTGTCACGGGGAATTCAACCGCTAAATTAAATTTTAACTGTCACTTTTAGTTTTTGAGATATGACATAAAGTTGCATTTTTTCTTATGGAATGGCCTATATTTTAATTAATTTTCGAATTCGTGATTAAATTCTTTTCAAAATGATGTATCATATGTCATAATTTGATTGAGCGGTTTCGGAGATAATTAAAGTTTTTTATTTTTGTCTAGTGTGCGTTGAATGACGTCATGCGCCATTGACGTGAAAGCCTTGCGGTCAAATCCTACTTCAATGCTCCTATAGTTTTGTTGTCTTATACTATGCAAATCAAGTTGGCCTTGCATCTTGGCGTTTTGTCATTGTTTTCAATTGTTTAAACAATTTGACATTACGCTTTGATATAAAATTATTTTGCACAAAAGCGTTTTAATTTTATTTTGAAATATGTATAATTTTTTTTTACTTTTTCTAACTAGGCTTTGAGGGCCGTCAGCTGAATTATAATTTTTCCAAACCAGCCTTACTATATTTGTGACTGTGTAAAATAATAAAAATACTGGAGTGCCTTTACCTGCCTCAGCAGGAAATCATAGCGCACTAGAAATAAGTGAAAACGCTGAATATCTCCTAAACCGCTCAAACAAACTATGACATATGATACATCATTTTGAAAAGAATTCAATGACGAATTCGAAAATTTATTAAAATATAGGCCATTCCATAAAAAAATGCAACTTTATGTCATATCTCAAAAACTAAAAGTGACAGTTAAAGTTTAATTTAGCGGGTGAATTCCTCATGACAAAGTCTATAAAACTGCAATTTACTCTAAATCAAAATTTCCATTAATAACAAAGTTATAGACCCCCTTCAAAAATGCAGACTTTTCAAAAAGCCCCCGTAGCTCAAAGACGAAACGATATTTCAAAATGCGGTTTTCACTTTAAGTCTTCTCTTGAAATTTGAGCCTCGCAATGCGTGGTCAGTTTTTCTCTGTCTCCCCTAGAAGTACCTTAAACCCCCTAAAAGTGCCCAATTTGGGACACCCTGTACATCGTTGAACAGGAAATTGTATCCGCTTGAAAAATGATTTCTAGAATATTTTTGAAAAAGTTGACTGTTTTCGAGTTATTAGCAAAAAGCTATCAAAAAGCACGTTTAAGGGGGGGGAACCACCCCTGCCAGAAGTGCGGGGGGGGATGATTCCCTTTTGTAAAATGTTCGAGCGAGTCTTATGTCGATCCATGCTAAGTGTGTTGCTTCTATCATTAAACGCAACATATTATGGCTGGAATCTCGGATGTAGGGCCTGAACTAAAAGCTGAATTACGGATTCGCAGTATTGATTATTAGTCATACAGTTCAAATGATATCTAAGAGATGGCGCAACAGCAATTAAAATCAAGGTGTTTTTTGGATTTTATTAATTGCCGTCTTTGGTCTACTCAGCCGTTAAGAGTAACGTCATTAGATCGCGAAAAGAAAACCATTTTCTTGAATTGCTAACTTGACAACAGCGCTAAACTACTTATCTCTCTTAGTGCCATTTATTTAAATAGCGATCTTACTTCAATTCACATATTTTCAATGGCCAAACGATCGTTGACGAACCCTCTATGTGCATTGCTGGGGAGGAACAGAACCTTATCTTAGAACTTTTTTTAAAATAATAAACTGAACCAACAATTTTTTTCAAAAAAAAACTTTCCTGACTTCTTTCCCGGGATCCTAGAAGGTGTGAATTCGAACCGAACCGATCCAGGCCAAGTGTGTTGCTTCTATCATTAAACGCAACATATTATGGCTGGAATCTCGGATGTAGGGCCTGAACTAAAAGCTGAATTACGGATTCGCAGTATTGATTATTAGTCATACATTTCAAATGATATCTAAGAGATGGCGCAACAGCAATTAAAATCAAGGTGTTTTTTGGATTTTATTAATTGCCGTCTTTGGTCTACTCAGCCGTTAAGAGTAACGTCATTAGATTGCGAAAAGAAAACCATTTTCTTGAATTGCTAACTTGACAACAGCGCTAAACTACTTATCTCTCTTAGTGCCATTTATTTAAATAGCGATCTTACTTCAATTCACATATTTTCAATGGCCAAACGATCGTTGACGAACCCTCTATGTGCATTGCTGGGGAGGAACCGGACCTTATCTTATCTTTTTTAAAATAATAAACTGAACCAACAATTTTTTTCAAAAAAAAACTTTCCTGACTTCTTTCCCGGGATACTAGAAGGTGTGAATTCGAACCGAACCGAACCGGACCGAACCGAACCGAACCTATCCAAACTCAACCATACCCAACCAAACTTAATTAGCAGTGTTGTAGTTTAGTTTGGTTAGGTTAGGTTTGGTTCGGTTCAGTTAGGTTTGATTGGGTTCGGTTCGGTTCTGTTCAGTTCGTTTCGGTTCGGATTCTTACCCTCTAGGATCCCGGGAAAGAAGTCAGGAATTTTTTATTTTTTTTAATTGTTGGTTGGTTGGTTGTCCTTTGGTTCGGTTCGTTTCGGGTAGATTTGATTAGGTTTTGTCAGGTTAGATTTTTGAAACTTTCTATTTTTATGAGGTTAGGTCAGATTAGGTTTAGTTAGATTAGGTTAGGTTACGTCAGGGTCGGGTTAGGTTAAGATTTCGAAATTTTCTTATTTGATTTTCGATATTTGTTAATTTCGATAGTTGTATGTTCGATATTTTGGGATTCGATATTTTGTATTTTCGATATTTTGTATTTTCGATATTTTGTATTTTCGATATTTTGTGATTCGATATTTTGTAGTTTCGATATTTTGTATTTTCGATATTTTGTATTTTCAATATTTTGTGATTCGATATTTTGTAGTTTCGATATTTTGTATGTTTTCGATATTTTGTATTTTCGATATTTTGTGTTTCGATATATTGTCAGGATAGAAAATAAGGTCCTATTAAGTGAATGACACAAGTTACGTTTATAAGCAAGTGCACATTAACCCTAAACATTCTAAGGAAATGAACTTCTGTATATAGTTCAAATTGTATTAAAAGTAATAAATTGTATACAGAACTATTATAAACAACGCGGTTAATGGGATTTCGATGATGTTTATACAGGAAACAAAACACATCTCGATATCCTATCAATGGCAAACGGTTTGTAATAAAAGCATCTCCAAAAGAGTTTAGCAGTTAGTTGTACGCTGAGAACCTAACGCCCAGGCTTAGTTAATAGTGAACAAGTAGTACAATAGTCAAGTATAAGAAGTTAAGCGTATCAAAGAAGATTTGTAGACAAGATGTATTTAAGTACAATGTAAGTAGTAAATATAAGTATTATAATAAAACCATTACACCTAACTTAAACTGTGTTCGTCACGATAAAACCCCCTCGTGACAATATTTTCGCCCTTCCAAAAATACCGCCTTACCGAAGGGACAAAAAATGACCATTCCAACAAAAACTCCTTATAAAAAATGCAATCCACATAATATCTCTTACTAGCCTTTGATAATACATTATAATTTAAAATGTGACACGTTTAGTTTGTAACAACTATTCTTGCTGATTATTTTTGTCAGCAAAAATTTTGTTTGTTCCAAAAAAAAAATTGCTGTATGTGCTTAGTAACAACAATTTTTTTTCTAAATATCCTATAAAGATTCCATAAAAAAATTAGACACAACACCTCACTCTAACTTTTGAAAAACTTCCTACCTAACCTGCTATAGGTCGTTTTCAGTTCTGTTTCCGTAAAATCCAAAATTTCCCTCCACATCTTCAAATCTTCTTCCCGGCCTTCCTCCAGCTTGGAGAACTCTATTTTTGCTCTTTCCAAGATATTTTTGTCATTTTCAGATAGCTTATTGGCATGCACATAGCATTTGTATAGTAAATTTATTGGGTCTTTCTTTAGTTCTTCTTTGGTTAGTCTAAAAATTATCAATTTTGTTGGTTCGTCTTCAATATTTTTCAAATTTGGATCCTCAACTTTCAATAACATAATACTTAAGGCACTTTGTTTTGGAACAAAACCTAATTTTGACTGTTACAGAAAACTGTTTGGTTTTCACTCTCTCCAACGTCGATCACAAGGATACGAATGATCCCCGTCTGGAACACGTCCTGACAAACAGGAAGAAGTGATCTATGCCAATCCACGACCGGTTTCGACCTTTTGGGCCATCCTCAGGTGAATGTAGGCGATAGCTCCGTGTAGAGCATAAGTTGTGTGAAACCAACAGAAACAACTACTCTGAGGGAAAATACGGGGATCATTCGTATCCTTGTGATCAACGTTGAAGAGAGTGAATACCAAACAATTTGAACAAATTCCCAGCGAAAGCATCAAACGATCAGTATAATTCAATGCCCTCGGAGTAGTTGTTTCTGTTGGTAAAATAAAAAAAAATAAATTTAAAAAAAAATCCATTGTGGCCTCTTAAATTGTGGTTCTTTTTCACGTCACCACTGGAGGGTTACCCAAATTATAAATTATTTGTTGTATCTATTTTTGTTATTATTTTTTTTTTGTCAGTGCCTACTGTATTGTGAAATGTTTTGAGCTTTGTCTATAAAAATCACTGTATTTTTTTTGGATAATAAAGCATATTTGAATTTGAACTTCTCCGTTCGAAGCTCGCGTAAATTTTAGACTGAATTATAATTTTAATAAACCACATAGGTGTTCGAATTTAGCAAAGCACCTGTGAACTGAATAGATCAAAGATGTTTTCAAAAAACAAAATAATAAATCATTTTAAATTAGCAAAGTAGGTTACCATAAACACTAAGTCGGCACAGGAAATAAAATTATTTCTGGACCATTTCTCAGAAAAATTAAATATTAAATAAATTTTAATTGTTGATTTATTTTCTTTGAGACCAGCGGCCGCCAATACAGGTGGCTGATTTATTGCTTTTTCTCGGAATTAAAAATAAAAAAATATTTATTGAAGGCTTCTCTCAGCTTTTTAAATTTTATTATGAAGAAAATTATGAGAAACTGTTTGGTTTTTACTCTCTCCAACGTCGATCACAAGGATACGAATGATCCCCGTCTGGAACACGTCCTGACAATCAGGAACAAGTAATCCATGCCAATCCACGACCGGTTTCGACCTTTTGGGCCATCCTCAGGTGAATGTAGGCGATAGCTCCGTGTAGAGCATAAGTTGTGTGAAACCAACAGAAACAACTACTCTGAGGGAAAATACGGGGATCATTCGTATCCTTGTGATCGACATTGGAGAGAGTGAAAAACAAACAATTTTAACAAATTCCCAGCGAAAGCATCAAACCATCAGTATAATTCAATGCCCTCGGAGTAGTTGTTTCTGTTGGTAAAATAAAAAAAATTAAAATTAAAAAATCCATTGTGGCCTCTTAAGTTGTGGTTCTTTTTCGCCCAAATTATAAATTATTTGTTGTATGTATTTTTGTTATTATTTTTTTTTGTCAGTGCCTACTGTATTGTGAAATGTTTTGAGCTTTGTCTATAAAAATCACTGTATTTTTTTTGATAATAAAGCATATTTGAACTTGAACTTCTCCGTTCGAAGCTCGCGTAAATTTTAGACTGAATTATAATTTTAATAAACCACATAGGTGTTCGAATTTAGCAAAGCACCTATGAACTAAATAGATCAAAGATGTTTTCAAAAAACAAAATAATAAATCATTTTAAATTAGCAAAGTAGGTTACCATAAACACTAAGTCGGCACAGGAAATAAAATTATTTCTGGACCATTTTTCGGAAAAAATTAAATATTAAATAATTTTTAATTGTTGATTTATTTTCTTTGAGACCAGCGGCCGCCAATACAGGTGGCTGATTTATTGCTCTTTCTCGGAATTAAAAATAAAAACATATTTATTGAAGGCTTCTCTCAGCTTTTTAAATTTTATTATGAAGAAAATTATGAGAAACTGTTTGGTTTTCACTCTCTCCAACCTCGATCACAAGGATACGAATGATCCCCGTCTGGAACACGTCCTGACAATCAGGAACAAGTGATCCATGCTAATCCACGACCGGTTTCGACCTTTTGGGCCATCCTCAGGTGAATGCGATAGCTCCGTGTAGAGCATAAGTTGTGTGAAACCAACAGAAACAACTACTCTGAGGGAAAATACGGGGATCATTCGTATCCTTGTGATTGACATTGGAGAGAGTGAAAACCAAACAATTTTAACAAATTCCCAGCGAAAGCATCAAACCATCAGTATAATTCAATGTCATCGGAGTAGTTGTTTCTGTTGGTAAAATAAAAAAAATTAAAATTTAAAAAAAAAATCCATTGTGGCCTCTTAAGTTGTGGTTCTTTTTCACGTCACCACTGGAGGGTTACCCAAATTATAAATTATTTGTTGTATCTATTTTTGTTATTATTTTTTTTTGTCAGTGCCTACTGTATTGTGAAATGTTTTGAGCTTTGTCTATAAAAATCGCTGTATTTTTTTTGATAATAAAGCATATTTGAACTTGAACTTCTCCGTTCGAAGCTCGCGTAAATTTTAGACTGAATTATAATTTTAATAAACCACATAGGTGTTCGAATTTAGCAAAGCACCTGTGAACTGAATAGATCAAAGATGTTTTCAAAAAACAAAATAATAAATCATTTTAAATTAGCAAAGTAGGTTACCATAAACACTAAGTCGGCACAGGAAATAAAATTATTTCTGGACCATTTTTCGGAAAAATTGAATATTAAATAATTTTTAATTGTTGATTTATTTTCTTTGAGACCAGCGGCCGCCAATACAAGTGGCTGATTTATTGCTCTTTCTCGGAATTAAAAATAAAAAAATATTTATTGAAGGCTTCTCTCAGCTTTTTAAATTTTATTATGAAGAAAATTATGAGAAACTATTTGGTTTTCACTCTCTCCAACGTCGATCACAAGGATACGAATGATCCCTGTCTGGAACACGTCCTCACAATCAGGAACAAGTGATTCATCAATCCACGACCGGTTTCGACCTTTTGGGCCATCCTCAGATGAATGTAGGCGATAGCTCCGTGTAGAGCCTAAGTTGTGTGAAACCAACAGAAACAACTACTCTGAGGGAAAATACGGGGATCATTCGTATCCTTGTGATCGACATTGGAGAGAGTGAAAAACAAACAATTTTAACAAATTCCCAGCGAAAGCATCAAACCATCAGTATAATTCAATGCCCTCGGAGTAGTTGTTTCTGTTGGTAAAATAAAAAAAATTAAAATTAAAAAAAAATCCATTGTGGCCTCTTAAGTTGTGGTTCTTTTTCACGTCACCTCTGGAGGGTTACCCAAATTATAAATTATTTGTTGTATCTATTTTTGTTATTATTTTTTTTTGTCAGTGCCTACTGTATTGTGAAATGTTTTGAGCTTTGTCTATAAAAGTCACTGTATTTTTTTTGATAATAAAGCATATTTGAACTTGAACTTCTCCGTTCGAAGCTCGCGTAAATTTTAGACTGAATTATAATTTTAATAAACCACATAGGTGTTCGAATTTAGCAAAGCACCTGTGAACTGAATAGATCAAAGATGTTTTCAAAAAACAAAATAATAAATCATTTTAAATAGCAAAGTAGGTTACCATAAACACAGGAAATAAAATTATTTCTGGACCATTTCTCGGAAAAATTTAAATATTAAATAATTTTTAATTGTTGATTTATTTTCTTTGAGACCAGCGGCCGCCAATACAGGTGGCTGATTTATTGCTTTTTGTCGGAATTAAAAATATAAAAAAAAACAAATTCGCGTAAATTTGAATATTGTGTACTAGACGAATTTATTTCAGCGCCATCTGCTCCTTAATGTGGCAAAGCTCGCAGGTTGCCACTCTATATACTCATTGATTTATCACAAAAAAATGATTTCTTTTAATTTGTTAACACTTACTTCAGTTCTTCCATGCCAATTCTAACAAAACCAAACTGAGTGCCCCAATCACCAAGGTAGTTCAATTTTGTAACTTTGTGGTTTGTGAAATGGTAAATATTGCTTAAAAAATTGCCTATAATTGTCGAACGCAAGTGACCAAAATGGAAAGGTTTGGCAACATTGGGTGAGCTAAAGTCTATCACAATATTCCTAAAATAAAAAAAATATGTCAGGTACGAGGATGGGATAAAAAGTTTCCGCCCTAGCCCATAGCAGGCCCGATTTGATTTCTTCTTCCAACGTGTTTGTGTAGCCTTGCTTGTGATCAGTATACGCTCGAAATTTAAAGTGAGTGCGTCAAGTCCTGCTTATTTTACATGGGCGCACACAGGGAGGGGGGGCCCGCCCCCCCCCCCCCAAGCTTTAGATTTTTTAATATATTTTCTACATATTTGATGATAAATCACGAAAAATAGCTTGAAATTTGAGGCTTCGGGCCCCCCACAACCCCAAGCAGCTGCGTTTTTTGAGGGCACCCTTTGTCCCTTTGTAGCTGTCGGCCTCCCCCACACATGATGACTTTTTTTTTTTTTGGTCGCAGGATTTTTGAGAGGCACCCTTTTTAGCTGTCGGGCCCCCCCAATACACATTCCTGGGTGCGCCACTGTTATTTTGAAAGTTTATAGTGTGCCAGAAACTTTTCATCCCATTCTCGTACAAACATTTCAAACCACTGATTTATTTTTATTTATTTATTTATTAAGTATTAAATGAAATAAATAAAATAAAATAAAAAAAAAACACTTTCCCAACTCTATCTCTCACATAATTTTGGCAGTTTTTTTTTAGTTAATTCTTTTTTCAGTCCTTAGCTATTCAAGTTTTTAAAAAATTTCAAAAAATTGTCTTTTATCAAAAGTTTTCAAGTTTTTTGCAGATCACATAAAGTTTTCTAGATCTGATAAAATTTTACCAAACCAGGCATCTTTCCCTGCATGTGATTGGTCTAAACCAAATAACAATGACTAAACTTGTTAAAAGCAAAGCTAAAAGTAACAGCAAGACCAAGGGGGTGATCAGCTGTCAACAGTAGGTGTACATTTTGTCTACAGGACCATACAGGAGTCCACAGGATACTACACAGTACCCTAAAATACACCACAGAACCAACATTTTATTTTAAAGTCCTGTTAAGCATGGTGTACAAATTTGGCTCAGTTGATCACCCCTCTAGCCTGAGACTGAGACAAACTCGTTTTTGGCAATTTTTTTTGCTTTTGACACCTACTTGGGTTTGATATTCAAATCAGGTTTATAACAATTTTCCAAAACATCATTTAGAAAAACTGTTCTGTCAATTTCAAATGAAACTTTTCTATTAGCTCTGTCTTTAAGCAAACCAACTCCTTTGATAATGTCATCATTTTGTATTTTCAAAATTTCATTGACATTGGTAATACCTAAAAAAAAGATTTATTTTTAAGTTTTAAGAATTTTTCTATAAATAAAAAAGGAAGGAAAGATATATGTGACAATTATAGAGATATATCTGTAACTAGTACGCTAAGCAGAATATATGGCAAAATAATAAGAAATAAAGTGGAGAGCGAATATAAAGATTTTCAGGGCGGGTAGATCGACTTCAGATCATCTCTTTTGTATAACCCAAGTTATTGAAAAGAAAATGGCATACGGACAAGAGCTGCATCTGCTTTACATAGATTTGCAGACGGCATATGATAGTATACCACTAAATCTACTTTGGAAAGCGTTGGAAAAGACAAACATAAGCGTACAACTAATTAAGGCCATCAAAGAATTATACCGCAATAGCAAGGCAAAAGTTAAAATAAAAGCAAAACTAACCAAAGGCTTTCAAGTAAATAAAGGTCTTAAACAAGGTTGCTGTATCTCGCCTACGCTCTTCAAGATATACTTGGAAGAGGTCCTTAAAGTCTGGAAGAGAAAATGCCAAAACATGGGAATTCCGTTGGATGAAACCACCTTGTATACTTTATGTTTCGCCGATGATCAGATAGTGGTGGCTCAGGATTATGACGACCTCGAATATATGACACGAAAACTAATAGAAGAGTACAATAAGTGGGGACTAGAGGTTAATATCAATAAGACAGAGTATATGTGTATTGGTGGAACGATACAGGATCTAATCTTAAATATTGGGCAGCGAATTCAGTCCTATGATGAGTATAAATACTTGGGTCTAAAAATTACAGCTGACGGAACACTAGACAAAGCTATAAAAGATAGAAACGTACAAGGAAGAAAAACAATAACTTTATTAAATGGACTAATTTGGGACCAAAGTATATCAAAACATAACAAAAAGCTTATATATAACACCATTGTAAAAAGTATTATTACATACGGCTCAGAAGTATGGCCAATCAAAGATAGAACAGAAAAAATGCTTTCCGCTACGGAGATGGACTATTGGAGAAGAGCAGCAGGGAAATCAAAAAGAGAAAGAGTTACCAATCAAGAGAAATTATAACAGTGGGTGAACGTACTCTAGTGGATGATATAAGAACAAAACAACTGGTGTGGTATTTTTTGTGGTGAACGGACATGTACAAAGAATGGATGATGGAAGACTACCTAAACAAATATTACAATGGAAACCAACTGGCCGAAGAAAACGAGGAAGGCCGAGGAGAAGCTGGAGAGAAGGAATAGATAGTGAAATACGAATAAGAGGCCTAGATGATGAATTATGGGCAATGAACTTGTAAATTTTACAAGTTCATTGATTATGGGCAAACAGAAACGAGTGGAGATAGGGTATCGGAAGACGTAGAACGTTGTGAAACCGATAAATATATATATAAGAATATTTCTTAGGCTGATTCACAGTTTCACTTTGTAAAGCTCGCATTTAAGCTGGTTAAGTCGAGCCGAGAAATTCATTTTTTGCCTATCTACGGTTACATTAAATTTATTTTGAGGTAGGCGTTCTAGAGTACTTAGCTTTGATGAGAACTGATATTAAAAGGTACTTTAAATTTTGTTACAAAAACCTATATTTACATTTTCAAACTTTAGTACAAAATTCGCAAAAACAAAGCAATAGAATATTTTCAATAATAACATCAATTAACAATTTTTCCTACAGTCTAACCACAATATAGTTTTTAATTTGGGTCTAGCACATAATTGTTTAATTCAAGTTTAAAAGGCATATTATTTCCTGTTAAACACGAAAAACCCTGGTATTAGAGTCTAGGTTTTACAAGTTCCTATAAAAAATTACCTCACCAAATAATGTCCAGGAGCCATCATAAGAGTTATTGTTTCTTATATCAAACGCACCATTTTACCTTTCAGCACCAATTTTCTTGTTCCAAAAATATCTCGTTTCTTTTATGATTTAAAGCGTTAAGCGCTCTACGTTTTGTTCCAAATTTGAGTTTAAGTTGAATGTTTTTACGTTACCATAACAAGTATACTAATAGCAGAGAATATGGAATTCGACACTGTGTTTTTTTGATGTTACAATTTTGTTTTTGTCTTTTCAACTACAGTAGGAATATATTTGCAAAGAATCGTTTGTACTGGAAGCGGAAATTATCGTCTAGGCCTCATTTTTCTGTCGGTCAATCAACCAATTCTATTCTTTGGTAACGTTAAGGTGCCCGCAGACTGCCGTAAGCTAACGTAAATACGTAAGCTCCTAACGTGACCTTGACGACGGTGTGACGAAGTGCGCTTGCGTAACTGTCAAATCTCATGCTTACGTAAAAATACGTAGCACAACAAACTATTTTTTCACTACTAAAAGTTTTTATGCAGTTCTACAACCTGCATCTTGTTACGTAAAATACTGATTTTTAACTTTTTTACTAGATTACTTCACTACTAGGAGTTTTTAATTTAACACTTTTACTGCGGTTTTGATACTCATCTTTTTTTATGTGGATACTTTCACTGCGTTTTTAGAACTTTTCTTTTTCTTCTTCATGTTAATTGTTTCACTGAGTTTTTATGACTGACTTTTAATAATCGCGACTCGTCTTTTTACATCAAAAAATCTGTTGTTGTTTAATGCACATGTTCAAAACTATTTCGGTAAATTTAAATAAGAGGTTTAACCTATTTATCCAGAAGTGTGCTCAATTAATTTGATATTTTTTAATATTTTTAATTCCGAGAAAAAACAATAAATCAGCCACCTGTTTTGGCTCAAAGAAACTAGGTTAAAATTATTTAATATTTAATTTTTCGACGAAATGGGAATAAATAATTTTAGTTCTGGTGACTAATACCCTGTTTCCACCAATGCATGCCCACCCTGATTCAAAAAACGCGAGGGGTGAACAGCTCTCATAATCGGTGTACACATTTCTCACAATCTGTTCACAATCCTTCACAATCTTTACACAATCCCTCCCAATCACCCACAATCTCTCACAATCCTTCACAATCTTACCACAATCCTTCACAATCTTACCACAATCCCTCACAATCTTTACACAATCCCTCACAATCTTAGCAAAACATTTTTTTTTTCACAATCGGAGTACACATTTTGGGGTTAGCTGGGCACCCCTCGGTTATCAAGTAGCAGGGCCGGTAACGGTAAATGAAGAGGGGGCAAAGGAAACTATAGACAAGATGACCTTTTTTTTTTTTGGTCACAAGAATTTTTGATGGGACGACGCCCACCTTGCCCCTTCAGGCACGCTACGCCGCTGCACAGTCCTCCACAATCCCTCACAATCTTTCACAATCTTGCCACAATCCCTCTTAATCTTTACACAATCTTAGCAAAAGATTGTGGATTTTCACAATCGGTGTACACATTTTGGGTTAGCTGTTCACCCCTCGAAAAAACGTATCACGTGATGGCCCACTGATTTGCACCGGTTTTAAATGCAGCGTCACCTGATGCGTTTTTTGAATCGGGGTGGGCATGCATTGGTGGAAACAGGGTATAATTGTTTTTGGTAACCTACTTAACTAATTTAAAATGAATCATTATTTTGTTTTTTAAAAACATCTTTGATCTATTTAGTTCACAGGTGTTTTCCTAAGTTTGAACACCTATTTGGTTTATTAAAATGATTTTATAATTTAGTATAAAATTTACGCGCGCTTCGAACGGATGATGGTCGGTCATCTAAAGTGTGCGCCAGATAAATAGTGACTTGTTCCTTGTTAATGAAAAATACTCAAAGTGATTGCTATTGTACAACAATGTGAATATTTAGTGCATGACCAAAGGTTAGTTTGGCTAATAATGCAGAGGCCTTAGTGGTATATCTTTGAGAGATATAAGTGTTAAGCCTAAATCATTTATTGTTGTAATCTGCTAATGAGTTTTTTTGTGCTGGGTGGAAAAAAGAATATGCTACTTTAGTCAAACTCAGTATGTAGTTTTGCATAATTTTGGTTCAACACAACTTCTTGTTGCTCACCTCTATTTCCCTCTTTCTTTAATACAATATATATTTCCATATTTTTCTATTAGAGAAAGAGGGAAATAAAAGTAAGTGGCAAAAAGAGAAACTTAGGATCATGCCTTTCATTTTGAAAATTCTGAGGTAAGGTAAAAACCCCTGCAGATGAAGTTTTGAAATGCGAGAATAGGTATTTTCTCCTCATTTTCCTCAAAATGGGGAAAAACAGAGGGAAAACCGAGTGTGCAATCTCACTTGTTTTTCACAGATTGATTCCTTTAAAAGAGAACCTCTTTGTTTGAGGAAATTCCGATCAGGTGATCATTTTTCTCTTTGTTGAAAGTTATTTCCTTTTTTGAACACCTGATCATTTTGCTAAATTCATGCACGCTTTGCACACACTGGTAGGTTGAAGCGCCCCCCTGTATTTGACAGGGGAATGAAGAACCACTTCCGAAAAAACACTGAAAGAAGTCACACATGTTTTAAGATTAAGACCAAAATTTAAAAGAAGGTAAGCTTCTAGTGTGTGCCGATTTTTTTCCTTTGTTTTTGTTCAATAAACATCTGTTTTCCCAGAAGGGGTGAATTTAACTTTGGTGTAATTTTTTGTGAAATCTCTAGTTGTCTCCCCTTCAGGCAATCAGCTGTCTATGGTACGATGTGTGTAACTCTTTTTCATCTATAACACAGAAGAGGGTAACTCTTATGTATCAATAGTATTTAGTATTTTAGTATTTATTAACCAAAATGTTTTACAAAATTTTTTACAATAATTACTATTCTAATACATTTTTTTCTTTCGTAAAAAGATTAAATTTGAGTACCTAGGTATGAAATACCTGTATGTACTAGAGTAGTACTTTTACATATCACAGTTTTTTTTCTCTAATGTAGAATAAGTATTTACTATTTTTACAATTTTAATAAACATGATTAAAACTAACTAAGAATATTAGGTATTGCAAAAGTTTTGAGAAAAAATGTACAAAATTTGTACAAATTTGTACAAAAGAAAACTAATTAATTTAATAATTAAATTAAAAAAAAAAAACTCCATTAACCTAAATTAATACTTAAAAGGTATCTAGAAAAACTTGACAATTTGAAAAAAATAATATTTTGAATAGTTTTTTAAAATGCTTTTTGTTATTTGTTTTTCATTGAATAGTTAGAAGCCAGAAGCTTAGAATTTGTAAAAATTTTCTAGTTTTATTATAATGTTCCGCACTAAAGTTTAAATTATTCAAAGAGATAGCAATCAGTGGAAAAAATATTTTTTTGCTGCAAATATAAGACATATTCTCACATACCCAACTGAAGCTCGAGTACATTAAGGGGCAAATTGAGTTCAATTTTGGCCTTCTCAGACCTGCTGCCTACATTAAATAAATGTTGAAAATCCATGGCGGTCAGGTTCACTGACGACTTCGCCAAAACTTCCATTATTTTTCTGGCCAAATACAATTTCAACTTTGTGCACATCTTCTGTAGTTAAACTGATTCTGAAAGATTTTATTTTAACATCGAAAAAAGAATATTTATTTTAAAGAAAATCTGAATTTCCAAAATTTGTAAAATTTTGAGGTTAAAAAAAAACGCTTTCAACAAAGTAAACTCCATATCATAATTTTTGAGATAACTTTTTGACAGTTATCAGCTGTTTATCATAACAAAGAGCATAGGCCAACGAAAAAAAGTAGTCAGAAGTTGTCTCAAAAATAATGATATGGAGTGTATATATGTGACAAAAATATGCTTTTGATGAAGGAATTTCAAATTAGGCTTTCAGTTAAGTCGGTGAGTGTTGCAATGTTTTGACGTTTTCGAAAAGCAGTTTTGTGTAGAGTTTTTTTTTACTTTTTTTGCACTTTTTGTAATTTAATTATCAAGATTTTTTTAATAATCATGTCACAGTTATGTACTTTGACGTCACGAATTGAATAAAACATGATAGTGTAAAGACATAATACATATTTGAACAAAAACATGCAGTGAACAAATTCATTAAAGAAAACTAGTGAAATTTTCCAGAACCATGAAGTAAACTACTGTTTCTACTTGAAATTTAGCTTTACCTATCAATAGTAAAAATTTTAATTTATCCAACTTTCATATTTGTTTATTCCACACACATCTTTACCCAGATATTATTTTTGAAACTAATGAAAATAGGTCGTTAATCAAGAAATAACCTAAAAATAATAACAATTTTTGTTTAAAATTATTTTAAATTTTAAGAACTCTCAAACATCATAATACTCAGAAAAGTAAACTCCTAGGGACTCAACAAAAATTATAGTTCCTAGTACCAGCAACAGGAATCATAAAAATCAAAACAGTTTCTTGATCTATAACAATCTGCAACATATTTTAATGAAAAATAGAAGAACCAGAACAACAAAAAAATCCTTAAAATAATGGCTACTACAGAATCATTTAATGCTTCAAATATTCTTCTGGTTGACAACACTTTACAAGATGGAGGAGGACTGCACTGCAGTAAAGATTCTCTTACTGACATGTTTGGATGGTTTTTACAGGTTCTCTTAGGTTTGTATATTAGAATTAAGTAGGGTAAAACACCCAGTTAGCCGGCCACCCCCAATTGTCGTCCACTTTGGCACTTTCTGCCTAAAAATAAGATAACAAGCACCATATGGCTCAATCTATGGAGACTTTCTTAAAAAATGATCCTTCCCCCACCAAACGGTAAAGTCGTTTTTTAAATCGCACCAAAAGTTTAGCCAGTACAGTCTTGTCTTTAGAAGGGTGAATGTGCGCTGAACCAAAGTGAAGTTTTCATTATGTTTTTGCTAGTGTAGGTGCCTGCGGGAAATAGCGAGTAAGTATTAGAATTTTACAAAATGTGTTGAACTTTTCAATTTTAGTCACAATTTCTTTGTTTTTCTATCAAGAAATGGGTGGTCACCGAACTGGATGAAAAAAAGGTCAAAATTAATTATTCGTCCAGGTGGACGAAAACTGGGTTACTGGTCCATGTGCTTATAATCTATCCTAATCTTTTATTATTAAAATTAGTGAAATTTTAAGATACATTGCAAACAGATTTTTTTTTGTATAATATCATGTCCAGTTCTCGTCTGCATTTTTCTCTTCATTTACCAGAGTTATTATTGACACAAAATCGGCAAAATTTGGCTGGTCGAAGAAATTGAATTTTTTGACCACCCAAAATATGGCCGGACGAAAAACTGGAATCTTTCGACCACATCAATTTTTTGTTGATTTTGACAGACGAAAAACAGGTCTTTTTTGACCACTAGCAATTAAGAAGTTAATCCCTGACTTTCTTGTTAAAATAGGTAATTAAAAAATGGAAGTAGGTGCCTACCTATAAGTATAGGGCATTCCCAGTTGGAAACTCTTGAAATTTTTTGGGTACTTCTATGGACAATAAAAAAATGGTCCACATTGCAAAGTTTAAATTTTATAAGAATTTAAATAGTGAAAAATTAATTTTGGTAATTTTTACCATTTTTGAGATACAAATCCTTTTGAAAAAATTGCATTGGTGTTCATAATTTTATTATTTAGATTAGCCTTTTTTAATTTTTTGAAGATTTTTTATTTAGCTAGTATAAAAAAGAATTGAATTTTTCAGATTACACCATAATGAAAAATTTAACTATATTTCATATTCTTTTTGTAACCATAACGAAATAAAAAAATTGGATTTCTAGGTAGGTATACCAAAAAAAGTACACAGATATTTCGACTAAATTTCCTTGACCCAAGAATAATAACGACTGTAATTTATGGTGACTAAACTAGTTTACCATCAAGATTTAAGTTGAAGTTGCCTTCAACAAGAAAATTAAATGCAAGAAAGAGAATACTCTTCCAGTTGTTCCACTATGTTTTTTAGGTACACTAATATGCTTAACAAACTTCGTGGGAATATTGCTCCTAAATCTGCTCAAATCAAGTTTTTCCTTGTAAATTTCGTCCAAAAAACCCCAATTTTCGACCAGTTTATTTGGCGTGTTGTCGATTAATTCCTATTTTTCGTCCTAAAATGGCCGAATAATACCAGTTTTCGACCGCCAACAAACCAGTTGTTCAAACCTTCAAAATCTAGTTTTCGCCCGGTCGAAAAACTAGAAATTTTTCGACGGAAGGAGGGAAGGCTGTGGACGAAAACTGGGCAAAACGACATTTTTTTCATTTTAATTGTCTGGAACTGTTAGATTAAAGCAAAAAAATCTAAATTAATTATTTTTGAATTCTTAAATCATCAAAGAATGGAAATTAGCCGCTCATAATACCAAATGATGTAAAATGTTCGAGATTTCAGGCTCTAAAGTTGAACTTTCCACTAACTGGATGATAATTGGGCAGTTTACCCTATGTTAGAATTAAGATTTGACTGAAATTAGCATCCTGACAAATCAATTGGGACTTGGGGATGTTAGTAAATTAAAATGACTTCTAAATTGCTCAAGCTATATAAAATAAACAAACTTGAACCTGAACTTGTATGTAGATATGCTATGCTAGAAACAGTAGAAGCAGGGGGTGACCTATAAGCCTGTCAAGTAGGCCAGAGTATGCCCTTTTTGTCATGCTTGAGGTTTATTCCTTAACATCTCTCTATCCAGCTCTTTTCACTTCTCTTCTAGAAACAAGTGTTAACTTTTAATAGTTATACAGTGCTCGACATCGAACATTTAGGCTTTATGAAAGGCTTATAAAAAAGGATCAACTTATGGAAAGCAAGAAGTCAGTGAGGGACCAAAGACATGCGTATTCAGGAGTGTTTGCCACTGTGACTCAAAATTCATTAATAGGAGCTAACACAGCAAGATATCCACTTTTAAAAGACGAAGAAATAGTAATTATTATTTATTTCATTATTTTAGCTTTAATCAGGAAACATTAAATCTAGAAAAATTCAATTTTTTAATAATTTTTAATTACACAATAACCTTACTCTATTATTAAAGTCGCGCTTCGCGCCGTTCGATTTCCTCGCGGCGGTTGACCAAGTCAAGTTGCTAAAATAGTTCAGGCCCTACGGGGTCCGATACTGCGTTTAATGATAGAAGCACTTGATATGGATAGGCAAAAGAGTCACCCGAAGATTTTACAAAAGGGAACCACCGCTCCACCCCTGGCAGGGGGGTGGTTCCCCCCTTAAACGTGCTTTTTGATAGTTTTTTGCTAATAACTCGAAAACAATCAACTTTTTCAAAAATCTTCTAGAGATCATTTCTCAAGCGGATAAAATTTCCTTTCCAACCATATACCTTAGTACCCTCTGACGGCAGTGGTGCACACTCCATTAGCGTACGAAAGAAGGGGAAAATTTTTAAATTATTTTTTTTATCCATTTTTTTGATGTATTTTTTTTAGAGGTATTTTTTATCCTTAACACTATTTTTTTTTCAAAAAAATATTTTTGTTTAAAAGCTCATTGTATACAGTTAAGTACTTATTAAGGTAGGCATGTTTTTTTTTTAAATAGCCGCCTTGAAATAAAATTATGCAAACTTGGCAAGAATAAATACGTAACAATTATTGAGGCAGATGAATAGTCCTCTCTAACGATGTATAATACGCCCCCCTTACATCAGTAGCGCACCTTTTATAGGCATTTAAATAAATGAGAGGTGTGGAAAAAACTTGTTTTTTTTTTAATTTTCTTAAACTTTACTGTCCCACATATCTGGTTTTAAAACTTATTTTTAAAGCTGAAGAAATTTCCTTTCCAACGATGTATATCACTCTCCCCTCAAGGCAGCGGTAGACCTAGCATAGACGCACCAAAAATGGTCAAATTTGGTATAAACTTGAATCTTCATTTAAGACAACCTTTTTGGAACAGTAATAATACACACACTACGTTCAATGAGAGAAGCAAAACAATTGAATGGTGAACCAACCCCTGCCAAGGATGGGGGGTGGTTCCGTTTCGTAAAATGTTCGGGCGAGTCTTATGTCTATCCATGCCAAGTGTATTGCTTCTATCATTAAACGCAGCACATGGCTGGAATCTCGGATGTAGGGCCTGAACTAAAAGCAGAATTACGGATTCGCATGGCGCAACAGCAATTAAAATCATGGTGGTTTTTGGATTTTATTAATTGACGTGTTTGGCCTACTCAGCCGTAAAGAGTAACGTCATTAGATCGCGAAAAGAAAACCATTTTCTTGAATTGCTAACTTGACTGCGTTAAACTACTTATCTCTCTTAGTGCCATTTATTCATAACAGCGATCTTACTTCAATTCACATATTTTTAATGGCCAAACGATCGTTGACGAACCCTGTATAGGTACTGTGCAAGCTGAAAGATTATGGAATGTGGGTCATATACTTTTGAATGACTGTTTTGATAGTGTTTAGATAATATGTAGGTACCCACCTGTATCTTTTAATGTATGTATTAATTGATTGTTTTGTAATGATTGAATTTTTCTTTAATGAGATATTTTTTTATTACTTTAAGGAGGTAATATTTAAATAGTTTCTCTTATTTACAGTGAAAGCCTAAGGTCAGGGTAATATGACTAATCGTTTTGATCTTTAAAAATATTAATTAAACTATTATAGGGAAAGTGTGTTAAAGAAGTGATACCTTGTTGAAAACTTCCCAAAATTTGTTATTTGTTTTTACAAGTGTTTTTATATAATAGGTAGGCGGTGTTTTCATTGGGCTCAATTACATACTGTACTTTTTTTAAAATTTTACCAATCATCACAAGTATCAATACATTTTTAAGATAAATTTAGAAATGCATCCAGCTACGCCCCCCAAAAAAAGATATTAAAAATAAATGGATTCATGACAGATCTGATACCTTCCTAGCTAGCCTATTAGAACACTTCAAGTGAACTCCATGATAGATCAGCCTTGAAAAAAGATTTTTTTTAAGTATCTCAGAAACAAAAGCTCCTACAAAGTTTTTGGGTTAGCATTTTCTAAATATGTTAATGGTCAAAAAGCAATATTGGATTCTGACAAAAATCTAATCAGCTTGTTATAGTGCCAAACACTATTTTATCTGAAAATTTTATGATGATCAGTTCAGTGGTTTAGGAGCTATTGTGTTACTGAGGGACATACACACACACACACACACACAGACAAACATCACAATGATATTGCTAAGAGAGGTTGAAATACACCAAAATAACACATTTTTGGAATTATAAAAAAAAATTTTGACAAAAATAATACCTCTCTTTACATTTTTGTCCCTTAATAAAACATTTTGTACCTTCTTCTTCTACCTTTTTTCCGATTTTCCAGTAGAAGTTACACCCCCCCACCCCCCTATAGAACCATGAGGGATAGAAAAAATATTTCAATGCAGTAATTTTGTACTATTTATGAACTCAGTATGTCCAGCTTCAATTTTTTTTTCTGGTCACTTTTTTGTTTGCAATTTTATTTATTAAGAAGTCCTAACTTAACTTATTTTTTCTTAAATAATAGTTTCCCTGTCCTCCTCTTGGGAGATCATAATCGGTGATAACTTAACCTTGGTCATTTCGCAAACATATTCTAACCTGTCCAAACATCACCATTTTCGAAAAAAAAAACGTTTAAAAAAAAAATTGCTTTTTTAAAAAATATTAAAAAATTTATTTTATATTATTATTTTTTTAAATATTTTTTGTACAAAACAAACAAAGTTGCAAACCTAAACCATTTGTTTTGCCGCCGACCCAACTCGCCGCCGACGCAACTCGCTGCCGACCCAACTCGCCGCTTACCAAACCCGCCTCCGACGCTTTCACCGCCAAACCAATTCGCCGCCGACCCAACTCGCCGCCGACCCAACTCACCGCCGACCCAACTCGCCTCCGACGCAACTCGCTGCCAACCCAACTCGCCGCCTACCAAACCCGCCTCCGACACATTCGCCGCCAGACCAACTCGCCGCTGACCCAATTCGCCGCCGACCTAACTCGCCGCCGACCCAACTCGCCGCCGACCCCCCTCGCCGCTGACCAAACTCGCTGCCGACCCAACTCGCTGCCGACGCAACTCGCCGCCGACACAACTCGCTGCCGACGCAAATCACCGCCGACACAACTCGCCGCCGACCCAACTCGCCGCCAACCAAACTCGCCGCCGCCCAACTCGCCGCCGATTAAACTCGCCGCCGACCCAACTCGCCGCCGACCCAACTCGCCGCCGACAGAACTCGCTGCCGACAGAACTCGCTGCCGACGCAACTCGCCGCCGACCCAACTCGCCGCCGACCCAACTCGCTGCCGACCCAACTCGTCGCCGACCCAACTGGATTGTACAAAATTGACAGGAAAATAACCTTGTAATAATGAATCATTGCTAGAATTAGAACTCCTGCAAAAACCATAATTTACATCCTGCATTTTTTTTTTCAAGCCGGTTTCAGGGCGGGTAGATCGACTTCAGATCATCTCTTTTGTATAACCCATTGACTTCTATACCCTACGGGGCTTTATACAACTCAATGGTATATCCCAAGTTATTGAAAAGAAAATGGCATACGGACAAGAGCTGCATCTGCTTTACGTCGATTTGCAGAAGGCATATGATAGTATACCACTAAATCTACTTTGAAAAGCGTTGGAAAACACAAACATAAGCGTACAACTGATTAAGGCCATCAAAGAGTTATACCGCAATAGTAAGGCAGAAGTTAAAATAAAAGCAAAACTAACCAAAGGCTTTCAAGTAAATAAAGGTCTTAAACAAGGTTGCTGTATCTCGCCTACGCTCTTCAAGATATACTTGGAACATGTCCTTAAAGTATGGAAGAGAAAATGTCAAAACATGGGAATTCCGTTCGACGAAACCACCTTGTATACTTTATGTTTCGCCGATCATCAGATAGTAGTGGCTGAGGATTATGACGACCTCGAATATATGACACGAAAACTAATAGAAGAGTATAATAAGTGGGGACTTGAGGTTAATCTCAATAAGACAGAGTATATGTGTATCAGTGGAATGAAACAGGATCTAATCTTAAATACCGGGCAGCGAATTCAGTCCTGTGATGAGTATAAATACTTAGGTCTAAAAATTACAGCTGACGGAACACTAGACAAAGCTATATAAGATCGAAACGTACAAGGAAGAAAAGCAATAACTTTATTAAATGGAATAATTTGGGACCAAAGTATATCAAAACATAACAAAAAGCTTATATATAACACCATTGTAAAAAGTATTATTACATATGGCTCAGAAGTATGGCCAATCAAGGATAGAACAGAAAAAACGCTTTCTGCTACGGAGATGGACTATTGGAGAAGAGCAGCAGGGAAATCAAAAAGAGAAAGAGTTACAAATCAAAGAATAACAGAAATTATGACAGTGGGTGAACATACTTTAGTGGATGATATAAGAACAAAACAACTGGCGTGGTACGGACATGTATGTACAAATAAGAATGAATGATAAAAGACTACCTAAACAAATCCTACAATGGAAACCAACTGGGCGAAGAAAACGAGGACGGCCAAGAAGAAGCTGGAGAGAAGGAATAGACAGTGAAATAAGAATAAGAGGCCTAGATGATGAATTATGGGCAAACAGAAACGAGTGGAGATTGGGTATCGGAAGACGTAGAACGTTGTGAAACCGATATATATATATATATATATATATATATATATATATATATATATATATATATATATATATAGAACGTTGTGAAACCGATAAATATATATATTTATCGGTTTCACAACGTTCTACGTCTTCCGATACCCAATCTCCACTCGTTTCTGTTTGCCCATAATTCATCATCTAGGCCGTTTATTCTTATTTCACTGTCTATTCCTCCTCTCCAGCTTCTCCTTGGCCGTCCTCGTTTTCTTCGGCCAGTTGTTTTGTATTGTGTGTATATATATATATATATATATACAGTCGAACCTCTATAACTCGAACCTGAAGGGACAACCAAAACAGTTCGAGTTATGGAGAGTTCGAGTTATAGAAACTCGAGTTACATAGGTTAAAATACATGTAAAAACTGCAGGGACCTCTTAAAAGGTTCGAGTTATAGAGGGGTTCGAGTTATAGAGGTTCGAGTTAGAGAGGTTCAACTGTATATATATTTTCTTTTTTTTTTAATTAAGATTAAAAACTAAAAAATAAAATAAATAAAAATGTTCTGCGAAGCTGCAAATTGACAGTTGGTCTCTCCTCAGTAAACACTATATTTCATATTCCTTTTCAGATATCCACATCATCATTTCATCTCCTTCCATTTTATGGTTATGCTGCAGAAACGCGTCCCCGAGCTACCTTTACCTCTGAGGTCTTGCCCGTGAAACTTTTTTGTAAAAAATGTTATTTTTATTAGAAAATTTTAACTAATTTGTGCCATTTTTTCAGCTGCTTTGGCTTTCACCTGCCTTATCCTAAAACGATTTTGCGAACCTCGCGGGCACCGTAGATCCTGGCAGATATGGTTCTATGACACATCAAAGCAAGGCATGGGTGCGATGGCCATCCATCTGGCCAATGTGTGGCTCGCTGGCCAATATACTGGGGACCCTTGTACATGGTACCTCATTAATTTTCTGTTAGGTAAGTACCTAAATCAAAAATCCAAATCCAAAGCCTAAACTATAAAATTTAACATTCCTAGGTCTGACAAGTAGCCCAGAGTAGGCCCTTTTTGCCATGCCCCAAGTCTGTCCCTTAACCCACTCTCTGCACTTCTCTTTGATGGTCGGGTAACTCATTGGGCCTTCCTGTTCTCTTTACAAAGTCCAGTAAGTCTGCCCATTTGAGCATGTGCAGTTCTTACTTGCTCAGAATTGGCGCTCCGAGTGCCTGTTGTCTCATTCATCCTTGCGTAGGCCTCGCATTTTGCCATGAGGTGTCTTGATGTCTCTTCTTCCTGTCTATATCTATTTACGTTTATTATATTTTTTCTAAACACAAGTTTTTAATATTACGTAAGCATAAAGACTTAATAATAGTTAAATTAATATTATTTGTAGTTTCCACAAAAAAACTCTTATATTAATGTAGTCCATACTCATTTCTTTGTTACAATAAGTATATAAGCATTTATATTTTAGCTTACACATATACTATAGTAGTGTGAGCTATGGTGATCCTAATTTTTTCGAGAAAAAAAAAGTTGCTCTGATTTCAAAAAATTTTATATATCTTTGCGTTTCAGATGATTTTGAAACTTTTTTGTTGCGCCGTCTGTCTGTCTGTCTGTCTGTCTGTCTGTCTGTCTGTCTGTATGTCTGTCTGTAACGACCAACGCGCATAACTCAAAAACCGTCTGCCCGATTTTAATGAAATTTGGTACCTAGGCTGGGTTTTGGGTCCAGATGGTCCCATTTAAAAATGAACAAAAGCCACATAAAAGAGTGGGGGAAGATTTCAAAAATTTGGGTGTATGTAAAAATATGGCGTGTGTGATATCAAACGAAAGGTAATTGAGTCTGGAGTTAAACAAAATACATTTTAGTTTATTTAAAAAAAAAGGGTGGGGGTAAATTTTAAAAATTAGAGTTTCAGTCAAAACATGGCTTGTGTGGTATCAAACGAAAGGTAATTGAGTCTGGAATTGAATACAATATATTTCAGTTTTTAGTAATATTAGCTCACACGTACACTATAACTATAGTACCCAGTGTGAGCTTAAGTGCCCATAAATTGGCAGAGTATTTTGTTTAGGGTAAATTAAAACAGTATTTTATTATAATTTTTAATAAAGAAACATTTTTTATGGTCGACACATAGATTTTTTAAAAAGTATAATGAAGTTCTCAACTGATTTAACTGCAAAGGCTTTGGGAATTTCAACAAAAACAGTATTACAGACTCTTTCTGAGTGAATTAAAATACTCTGCTAATATATGGGCCCCTAAGCTCACACTAGGTACTATAGTTATAGTGTACGTGTGAGCTAATATAACTAAAAACTAAAATATATTTTATTCAACTCCAGACTAAATTACCTTTTGTTTGACACCACACAAGCCATGTTTTGACTTAAACTCAAATTTTTAAAATCTACCCCCACCCTTAAAAAAAACAAAAACTAAAATGTATTTTGTTAAACTCCGGACTCAATTACCTTTCGTTTGATATCACACACGCCATATTTTCACTTAAACTCTAATTTTTGGAATGTACCTCCACCCTTTTTTTTAAATAAATTAAAATGTATTTTGTTTAACTCCAGACTCAATTACATTTCGTTTGATATCACACACACCATATTTTCCCATAAACTCTAATTTTTGAAATCTACCCTCACCCTTTTATTTGGTTTGGGTTCGGTGACAGACAGACAGACAGACAGACAGACAGACAGACAGACAGACAGACAGACAGACAGACAGACAGACAGACAGACAGACAGACAGACAGACAGACAGACAGACAGACAGACAGACAGACAGACAGACAGACAGACAGACAGACAGACAGACAGACAGACAGACAGACAGACAGACAGACAGACAGACAGACAGACGGCGCAACAAAAAAGTTTCAAAATCATCTGAAACGCAAAGATATATAAAAAATTTTGAAATCGAAGCAACTTTTTTTTTCTCGAAAAAATTAGGATCACCATAGCTCACACTACTATAGTATAGTATATGTGTGAGCTAAAATATATTTTAGACACAATATTTAAACTAAAAATAGCTATATTGAGGGTATTACTAATAACTAAGTTTAAAATGTTGCAGTAGAACAGCTCATAGGATTAATTTCAAATCAAAACATGAAAATTAGTATATTAAGCTTTATTTGTACGGTTTTGTAAACTTATTTTCTTAAAATAAAATAAAACCAACCAAAAAACTAAAAATCTAAAAATCTAACTAAAAAACAAACTATGCAAAAATAATTTATTTTCATCGTCCAAAAAACTTCATCTCAAACTGCCATCGTTAGTTATAACGAGAGGAGCGACATCAATAGCTGTTTCATTTTCTCAGTCTTCCAAAATTAGTTTTTCACAATGCATCATGTAATTTTAACAATGCGTTTTATGTTAGCCCGCGGTTAGAAAAACGATAACTGCAATGGACTGTAAATATTTTAATTAAATGAAGCGCGAACAAACATAAATATATTGATATGAAATTACGAAATAATCAAACGTCCATAGGTTAATTAATTGTTGGTGCCACACAACGGCAATCAGAAACAAAGGCACTCACCAGTTTGCAGCCAATTTCTCCACGTTCCAAGGGGCCCCTGACTGGATCTAATGATGTCACCACGTAGCTGAAGGGCTGAAGTTTCTAGTTCTATGCTTCAGTACACCAAAATCGAGCACTTTCAGGTGTAGAAATTTGAAATAGTTGGAGAACGAAATTAACACGCCATTTCTCGAGGCGATTGACAAAGGATCTCTCTTGATTGTTGGTGCGCATGTCCAAATGCGCGAAATGCACTCTGTCCTTCATCCAATTGTGTGGTTTTAAAAATTTACAAACAACCGCGAAATTTTAGCGGGAGCTAACATTTTATCTTTTTGAACCATAGTTTTACAAACTTTTTGAATTGGTTTTCTAAAGACGTTGTTTTGAAGGGATTTAACTTTACTTAACAAAAACAAATTTTAAAAAAATTGCGTAAAGGATTTTTGAAAGATGTTTTTATATAAATAATATATTTTATTTTTCATCTACACATTTTATTTAAAAAAAATTTTTTGTCACATTCCGATGAGATTTGTTTAAAGGCCTGAAAAAGGTATTATGTACACCATGCTTTATGGTAAGCTATTGAAAATTTCTAATGACTCTGAACTAAGGACACTCATCATAAATCAAGCTTTACAACAGTGTCCTTACTCCAAACGATAGCTAGTGTCAGTGTATTAAATGTCGCCTCCCTGTATAGTTTATTAATTGATTTGGTTGTAGAAATAATAGGGACTTATTGCAATAGTCCAAGGCACTAATTGTGCCGGGCACTATATTGACAGTTTCACGTGATAAGAAAAGCTGTCTTCTTTCAAAATTAGGCCTTTGTGGATAATAAGACCCGGAGTTAATAGTGCCGCCACATTCGACTTTGACATGTCAAATTTGAAAGATCAACTGTCAGTATATTTTATCATAACTGCATTAAAAATCAAGTTTTCTAATTTCCGATTTGAATTTGCCGCTAAAACGCTCATTTCTAGCATGGCGTTGCAATGACGTCACAGTGCAGTAAACTCGCGGATAGATACACGGCATTCAAGTGTTTATTTGTTTTTGGTCTGTGTTTTTAATGTTTTTTATGTAAAAAAATGTCCTATAAGTGGTGTGCAGTGCCTGAGTGTTCGAATACTAGCATAAAAACACCTGAAAAACTATTTATTCATGTGCCTACAGCAGTAAAAGAACGGAAAAAGTGGCCAGAACTGGCTCGAAGAGACCCAAGGGCCTTATCTAATACATCTTCACTTTACATTTGTGAAGATCACTTTGATGTGAGTATAACTAAATTTATTAATTTTTCTCACGTTGTGTATAATATATATAACTATTTCGTAAATGACGATGACATTTTTGAAGTTATGTTTATTACAATGGGTGAACAACTATAATAGGCAGAAAGGTGTACAAATTTTTAGGCGGTGCTAGGCAGTTATTAGGCAGGACTAGAGAGTACCTCTAATGCTTAAAATAATAATGATTGAGTATTTAATTGAATCTATTGTAAGTGGCATATTAAACAAAAAAACAAAACATTTAACCTAACCTAAAAATCTAAATGAGTAAAAGTAGCGAAGAATATCGTATACTTACATCAACATTTTAACGTTTCTAAATCCCGCAGAACAAAAATCACTGTTGTTGGCAAAGAAGCCTGCCACCATAAAGAAATTAAGCATTGACAAGTTGGAGCTATCGGCTTTGGAGAATCCGTTTTCCATTGAAAATGTTTTTTATAAGCAAAACACAAAATAAAATCTAATTTAGAACGATAATTCGCACTTTAAACCAAAGCAAACATTATCATCCATAAGAAAATAACACAGGAAATAGGTTCGTTCGAGGCGTTTACTGTTTTGTGACGTCACTCGCAGCTGATTGGTAGAGCGCCTGTTTTGAATCATGTGGCTAATTGTTTTAATTCAATGAATTTATTTAATTAAAATAACTATGAATTTGAGAAAAAATTAACCAAAAAAGTTTGTTTTTAGCATTCCCAAGACCTAAAGAGATATCTAAAAATAAATATATATTTATTTTTTTACTAGTGTAAAACACCCTATTATTGCCTGGCCGTATTGCAATAAATTTCTAATATTGTCCTCAAAAATTCTATTGATTCTACTGGCGTCGAATTTTTCTATGCAGACTAGGTAACAAAAATTATTAATAAGAACGTTACTAAATGTTTATTGAAGAACAATTGCTGAATTTAGTTTAATAAATAAAGGCCTAAAGGCCCCAAAAATTTTTTCGCCCAGGGCACACACTTGTAGTTTTTCACAAAGTTCTAATGGCGCGTACGCGCCAGCGAAACTTTCTTACTAATCCACAATGGTGTACAGTGCGATTTGATGCAATGAAATACAACAGAAAATCAGGAAAACCAGAGTGCAACGTTTTTGTAAAGTTTAACTTTTATTGTGGTAAACAACCAACATTGTAGGCTACTTCTTACATGTAGCGCCATCTAGCCTATAATCATTATACTAGCATTTAAAGATACTATCATAAGACTAATGGCGTATTCAATTGGGAACATGAGTGCAGCACTGGTGCACAACTGGCTCGGTGTTTGTATTCCATTAACATGCACTTTTTCAGTTTTCGTATTCCATTGAGGAACTTATCAATTCAGTTTTGCACTGAGTGCGGCTTTTTTGACACCGGCTCTCAGGGCTCGTGCCGCACCGAAAACTTTTCCCGCCATTATATTTAAACACTTATTATTGTCGTGGGACGTAAAAATGAGTACATATAAAGTAGTGAGCGATTTTTTATTATTTTCTTCGCTACTAAGTAGTAGCAGCGATGAAGATGAAGAAGAATAGTTCTGTGCAATAAAAACAATGAGAACGGAAACCCCAAAAATTAAAAACTTTATTGAATATGTGGTTTACCGATTTAACAACAAACAGGTAAGTAGATTTGTATGGATTTGGTTGACTGGGGCCCTGGGGCTAATTTTCCGACAGTTGGGGTTTTCTGGCAGCTATGATTATAAGTAAAAATAAATGTATTTTTTAGTTCAAGAAACACTTTCGGCTCGAGATGAGCACTGCAAAATTCCTCATAAATAAATTCAAGTAGCCTCAATTTTGTCCAAAAAAAGAACAAGGGGGACGAAACCCCATTAGCGCTGAGGCACATGTTTTGCCATTTTTATGGTATGTTAAAACACCCTTACGCTTAGCTGTTAGGTTAGGTTAGGTTATGTTCTTGTTGAATGGAAATTTGTTCAAAAATATTTTGAACAATTTTCCTTATGAAAAAAAATTACTTTCAAAGAAAATGTTTTTGAACAAAAAAATTTTAATAAAATGTTTTCAAACAATTTTTTGTTTGAAGGAAATGTTTTAAATAATTTTCCTTTTCAAGAAAATGTTATTGAAGTATTAATATTACTTTCGAACAAATGGATTTTGAACAACATGTTTTCAACCAAATTCCGCAAGGCAGGAAAGTTAGGTTTAGTTGAAGTAAACTTGTGAAATATTATATAGTATGCATACAAGGTGTTTCGAATCCTATGTTCAAATTTTGGGAGCATAAAGTACACTTCTGTTTAGATTTTTTTGAAAAACAAGTGCGAAATACAGATAACTACTCTATCTGTTGGTATACGAGCACAAGCCTACATTCAACAACTGAGCTTTTTAAAATATTCTTATTGACTTTTTTAAATAAAATCATTATTTATTTACTTTACGAATTTTTATTGTTATCTTAGGATAATATTTATGGACGTGTAACTTTGACACAAATAAAAATGGATATCCATCTCCAGTGATGTGACATTTTTTTCAAAAATGAGATTTTTGCATCAATTTGCCCTATTCATAATCGATATCTGTGCTTAAAGCAAGAATAAAAAAGGATTTGTACAGCTCATAATGGGAGTCATAGGAAGTTTTTTGTGTCTCCTGTAAAATTTCATTTTGAACACAAAGCACTTCTCATCGAACCAACGAGGATATATGGATGATTCTACCAAAAGTGGGCTATATGGATATCATTTTACAACTAATTAGGTGTAAGCTAAGAAACATTTATTTTCCCGAATTTTAAGAATTAGGAACAAGAGGAATGAGTTTTTTAATGGTTTTCCAATTTAAATCAAAATCTATTTAGACTACTTAACTTAAGTTTTATATAAACAAAGTTCCAATACTTATAATTTTAAAACAATCAACAAAAAAATTATACTATTGATATCAGTCGAATATTTACTTACCAGAGGAATGATAATTGAAGCGTTCCTTTTTGATTTCTCCGAAAAAAACTAATTTTCTGCCGAAAATAAAAAGATCTATAACTTAAACCAAACTAAAGTTGACAATATCTGTCACAACTTATCACCCTCAAAAGTAAATTAGATATCCAGGGCCGTCTCTTTCTCTAGAAATTAACCGGTGGTATTCACAAATATTGTGTTATTAAAAATGGAGCACGTTTAAAATTGTAAAATTTTCCGGAGAAGATGTAAATTCGGATTTTCAAAAATATGACTGCAAACTTAAGTTTTATCAATTTTTTTGTTAAATAGTTAAGACTTGGTTTAATATTATTTATTAGGATATTTTTTTCAATCTGAGTTTTTAATATTTGGTTTGGAACTACACCAGAGGAATGAGGTATTTGCTTTGTAATAAAAAAAATTATAAAACTTGCAATTTTTTTTATACATTAAACTCAAATACTCCATAAAGAAAACATTTCGTTTTAAATCTTATAACAAAAACTATGCTTCATTTGCAGTCTGTGCTTGAAAAATATGCATTCCCACTCCACAGCACCATTTTTGTAGAATCATCCATATAGCAAAACAAAAAATGTGAGGTTCTTGCACAGATTAGGTCATATATCTATACATATATGGATTAGGTTAAATATTGGCTTGCATACCACATGAGTGCGATTTTTCATTTTCCGCGTGTTCCATTGAAACTGCACTCGGTGCAAATTTTTGACAGCACCGTTTCAGTGTCAGTGCACCACCAGTGCTGCACTCATTTTCCCAATGGAATACGTCATAAGTACAATACTGTTTTCGATCAATCATCAAAAGCCGCTCCGGAGTTATCCGAGATCAAGTTGTAATAGAATTAAAGCTTCGCGTCGCACACTGGTCGAATTTTCAGAAAAGCTGGCCATAATAGATATTTTGGTTTGTGGTATTTTTAATCAAATTTATAACAAAATTATTTATACCACTCTAGTACTTTAGATGGCCTTGAAAATAAGCAATTGATATATTTTCATTTGTTTACATCGTCCTGTCAAACTTAGGTTATACCAAAAACATTCAACTAAAGGTAGACCCCGTATAGAAATCCTAAACTTCATCAGACACAAAAAGTATTATACTGGGGATTTCTTTCAAATTCGCAACAATATTGCCAGTACTTTTATAACTTGTAATTTTGATGTAGGTACATAAGTAAAATGGTAACTAATAAAAATCAAAAAAATATTTTGTTTTTGAATTCGGCTTACGTTTTGGATTGCTATACATGTATCTGTAATAGAATATGTTTACCATCCTATGTGAGAAAAGGATTGTTTTCATTGATTTTTTTTTTGAGATCTTATCATTAATAACGTTTTTCTATACAATTTAATTCTAGGTTGTAAGTATAACCTCTAGATATGTATGTATGCATGTCTGTCTGTGTACCTATATGCACATATGTATACAAATGTTTATATAAAAGTTTTTTTTTAAGTTAGAATATGTTATCCAATAATCAATCGGTAAATTTTTGTTTACATAGGTACCTAAACTTAACAAAAATCATAAAACATTTGGTTTTAAGTCCCTGTTGTTATAGATCTATGTGGCGGTTTAAATCCTTATCTATTTTGAATTAAAAGGAAAGTATAAATTAGAAATAATCAGCTAAAGTTGGTTTTTTTCGAAGATTGTTGATTGTCGATTTTTATAGAACGTACAACGATTAGCACAAAATTGCAATTTTTGTGCAGTCAACCAACTTGAGCTTGTTTTTTGCAGGAACCCAAAATAACTAGCGGCGATATCCTGTAATGCAAACCATTTTTTTAAACTGCACATGCGCACCTCTCTTTTTCTGATCACATAAAATTATCTTCCTCTTACTAACTTCACACATGCTCGACCACAGCTGAGAGGGAGATATTTTATGTGAGAAGAAAAAGTACGGTAGCGAATGCGCAGTTTAAAATATTGATTTGGTTTTCGGTTTTCTGAAAAAAACGGGACTCCATTTAAGTGTGAAAAACGTTCAACTGAAAGTAAGTTTAATTAAATTTCTTTGGTGTGAGGTTAGAGTTCATAAATAGTTTATTAGTTTTGTCTTCCTAGGTGGTATTTAAAAAGTTATTAAAACCAGATGACTAAACTGCACTTTTAACTATTAATTATTGTTCTCACTACAAATGTTTTCGGTATAAAATTAACTCTTGCTTTTAGTCCAAATAAATTTAAGTTAAATGTTTTGATCACGAAAGTTAAAAAAACCTTTTCTTTATATAATATATATATATATATATATATATATATATATATATATATATAAAAATTAGTCTACAACCCTCTCCTGGGCAACTCTGGAAAACTCAAAAAGTGTTTTGATTTGAAAATGGAACGTCGCAGAGAAAACCTTTGTTGACAAAAAAAATTGTGTGTGCTTAAGACCACATGGCAGAAGTGTAAACTTTAACAAGGCGAAATTAATAATACTGGCCTTCATCTGCATCATCATATTGCTCGCTGAATGTTCCTCTCACAGTTAGTCGACTCGAGCCGACTTCACCCGAATGAGCGTTACATAGCCGAGTCTGACGGCTCAGTTCAATTCAGTACCCACAAAAACTACTAAACGCGCCTAAAGAAGTTTACACTTCAAAAATTCCTTTACAATTTTTCTTAAAGGTTATAGCTCTAGACTTACATGTATAGAAGATAGAGGGCACCAAAATTGACAAAAATCAGTTTTTTGCATTTTACACAAAAACGGTAAGTCGTAGAGAAGAATTTTATTTAAGAGAAATATTACCCATACGAGTCTTCACAATCAATCTCCATAGTCTATAGGTCTACAACGACATGTTTAGAAGGTAGATGGCAGCTAAGTTGTCAAAAATTGTGTTTTTTTTTGTCGTAGAAAGAAACTTTATAAACATAAAATGTTAAAGGACACAATTTTCTACATTCTTTCCTTTTGGGCCACAGGTTTACAACTACGTGTAGAACATATAGGGCGCCAAATTTGCAAAAATTATTATTTTATTTTATGTAAAAACGGTGGGTCCTAGAAAAACACATTATAGACAAGAAATCTCCAGGACGCCATTCTCTACAATTCACCTATGTGAGTCACAGCTCTATGACTTATGGTTTTTGCGTAAAACGAAAAAAAGTATATAATGGGCATTTTCGGCACCCTCTGTCTTCAACCCATATGGTTGTAGAGCTGTAAATTGTCATTGTCGCATTGTAGAGAATTGTGTCTTGATCATTTTATGTCAATAAAGTTTTTTTTTATGACTTACCGTTTTTGCATAAATTGCAAAAAACATAATTTTTTCAAATTTTCTTCTAAACGTGTGGTTGTAGACCTATAGACTATGGAGACCGATTGTAGGGAATTCTATGGGTAATATTTCTCATACATTAAATTTTGCCCTACGACGCGTAAAATGCAAAAAACTGATTTTTGTTCGCTATTTTTCAGAAAAAAAATTAATAGCGGCAACCATGTAGACCAAACGTCACCCTTGAATCATTTATTGTTGCCTTTGAGAGGTTATCCGAATAAATGTGCGTTTTCGTTGTTTTTTTTGCAATATTGATCACAAAATTAAGATTTTTTTTATTAAATAACTTTAAAAATGCCTAAGAAGTGTGACAAAAGTGAAGAGAAGTGGCTGGATTTATCATTTCACCGGTAAGTTTGAATCTCTTCCAGAAACCGTCATATTGTTTACGATTTGGTAAGACAGTGGTGTGGTTTATAACTTTTTTTACAAAATATTAGTGATTTATTTTACAAAGAAGTTTTAAGAAACATTATTTATTGTTGCAAATTCCCTTATTTTCCCACCTCTAGTGTTTGGGTTTTTTTGGAAAAGTTTTTGAATTTATTCTGGCAATAATATATAAAAAAATATATTTCTTATATAATCAACCATTTTCACTCTGTAATGTTATGTTATGTCATGCTACTGTACAGTTATTAAACATTTTAAAAATATTCAAATTTATGAGTTTACTAGATTCCCCACTGATCCAAACAAGAGAGAGCTTTGGAGGGAGATTATTGGCCTTAATAAGGAGAAAATTCTGTCAAAATGGGCATTCTTTGTTCTGACCACGTTGATCCTCAGTATGTTCGTTTAGCACCTAGTAGGCACTATCTTGTACGAAATGCCTTGCCCAAGATCAGGTGTTAAAGACTAGTTCAAATTAAGAGAACTACTTACTACTAGTGGTTGGTAGTTAAATATTCAACTATCTCTTTTTATTATAAAGTATACATAATATATTATCACTGGTTGTTTTTGATGTTCGATCATCATATAATGATGTAAAAAAGTAGTTAGAATTAACAAATATAACTATAAGAAGAAAAAAGGTAGTACCTACTTTTACACAGAAAAAAAAGAGTTTTAACTTCCTTTTCACTTACTTACTGCATAGTCCCTGGTGATTAATTAAAAGAGAGCCTTGAGTCAAATGGATTAAAATATTGTTCTTAATTCTTATATTTGCCAAATTTAATAATGTTTGTATATATAGGGTGTCCCATAACTTAGGGGCCATAGGCCAACAAGTGATAGAGGAGGTCATGTCTGATCAAAAACTTGTTGTTGGCATTTTTTTTAACTTTTGTGATAATAACTTAAAAAAAACGCAGTAAAAATATGAAATTGGGTAGTCTTGTATTAGAACAAAAGCAGTAAATTGAAATTAATTTTAAAAAATTAATTTGAAAAAAGTTAGTCAGTCAATTTTTTTAGAAAATACTATTTTTTTGGTATGAACTTTTATGAATGCCATATTAAATGCAATGTTTTTTAAATATTTTTTGTTAATAAAAACAAGTCTCTAGCGAGGCATAATAATAAAATATTATTGATATTTTTTAAAAGAGAAAGCAAAAATTATTTAAAAAAAAATATTATTTTTTATACATTTTCGAGGTTATTTTGACAGCCCGTACCTCCTCCACTTGTAATATTATCAAAAAAGGAGTACACATTTTTTAGTCACAATTAGCTGAGTATTCAGCTGGCTGTCACAGATTTTTTTTTGTATAACCGGTTTTCACCCACTCCTCTTTAAAAATCATATATCTTAAAAACAGATGAATGTTGACCCCATGTTATATAAACTTTTTTCTTGGAAATAACCTCCTCTATCACCTGCTGCACTACGGCGCCTAAGTTATGGGACACCCTGTATAATAATCACTTAATTATAAATAATATTTTTTCATTTTTATTTTATTTGGTAAATAAAACTTAAATAGATTTTTTTATGGAAATCAAAAGTATTTTGTTGATAAAACTGAATAAGTCATATTTTTTAACATTTGCAAATGTAAAAAAACACAGACTCATACCAAATATTTTCTAAAAAAACGAATTGCTAGAGTTTAATAAACTAATGAATGGATTTTGGTAAAATAAACCAATGAGTGCTTTTTATTTCGAGGCAAGAGTTTTGCTGATAAAATATAACAAAAAATCTATATTATAAATATAAGCTGTCCCATTTTTATCATTTGGGTGGTTTCGGGAACTTCTAGAGAAGATTGAAGAAAAAACGACTACACCTTAGTGTGCTTTAATTTGAAGAGAATAATGATGGTAAACATCGCATATCAATATTATAAACATAGAAACCGAAAACACCCAAAAGTGTCGAAAATGCACCCTGTACACTAGGGGATCAAATAGACTCTTTAAATCCTGATGCAATAATTTTGATAAATATCTCAAGGTCTGAGTATATAATTCGGAGTTTTCGACTTTTTTTAACAGAACAAATCTACTTACTGTAAAAAATTTACTAAGAGCAATGTATTACCAAGGTGAAAGAGTAAAAAGCTAAAAAAACACCTTTGACAATTTGAAATAAAAAGAAACACTTTTACCTGTGTTTTAAATTTTAGGGATTAAAGTAACACTTTTCTATATCCAGAAAAAATAATATAAAGTAGATTTCTTATCTTTAGGGAAAAATAATAAAAATCAAAACTACGGATATTACCAGCTGTAAATAAGTTATTGATTTCTAATATTATAAATCGATAAAAAAATTAATTCTGTAAAAATAGAATGGCTGTAAAAGCTGTACCGGTAATATTTTACACTTATTTAAATTTTATAATTTTGGGTGCAAAAATTTTATAGGAAAATGTCTATAATATATTTATTTTATTTTCAACAAAATCTGCACGCCCATGGTTTTTCATCGATTTCTCTTTTATACCTCTTACAGTGTTGCCTGCGAGGATTCGGCGAAATTTTCTGAGATTTCATGCATGATGAATGAATTTGCGTATTAAATAATGGGGATGCGTCTTCTAGGGTTCCTTGAATTTCTTTGGGTTATACTTTCTTATTAGCGTTATTAATTTTACCAAATAAATAATGTTTTAAAAAGGTTTGTTTAGTTGATGTTGTTGTCTCTGTTGCCATTCTAGTTTAGGACGCCCTCTTTTTCTGCGCCCTATTGGTTACCGTTCTAGGACCTGCTTTGGTAATCTTTCGTCGTTCATCCGTTGTACATGGCCGTACCATATCAGTTGCCTTCTAGCGATGTCATCCGTTATGCTTCCCTCGTTTCCCATTATTTCTTTTATGATCTCATTTCTTATGTGATCTATTCTAGATATTCTCATTGATCTTCTTATTGCATCCATTTCGACACTTTCCATTTTTGTTTTGTATTTTTCTGTTACGCGACAAGTCTCTATTCCATACAACAGCGTGCTTTTGACCATTGTTTCATATATGTTAAATTTTACATTCTTTTTTATCTCTCTGCTCCATAAAATACTGTTAAGACATCCAATAACTTTTTTTGCTTTTACTATTCTTTTTTCCAATTTTTTACAGTCTGTACCTGTCTTATCAAATGTGACACCCAAGTATACATACTCATTGCATGGAGATATTGTTTGTCCATTTTGTAGTACTAACTCACTGGATTCGTTTCCCATACATAAGTACTGTGTCTTGTCCACGTTCACTGTTAATCCCTACTTTTGGTATTCTTCTGTTAACTTTCTCATCATATACTCCATGTCTTCTTTATCATTAGCCACAATTACTTGGTCGTCAGCAAACTGTAGTGTGTATATGGTAAATCGGTCGTTAAGTTGTATTCCCATGCCGTGCACTTTACGTTTCCAGTTTTTTAGAGCTACTGCGATATATATTTTTAAAAGAGTTGGAGAGATACAACATCTCTGTCTTAAGCCTTTTGTTACCAGGAACTCTTTTGAAAGTCGATTTCCAATTTTAATTTTAGATTTTGACCCTTTGTATAGTTCTTTTATCGCTTTTATGTATGTATGATTGATATTAGTTTGCTCTAACACTGTCCATAATTTTTCTACTGGAACGGTATCATATGCTTTTTGTAGGTCCACAAAGGTAACATGAGTCTCTATATTTCTGGCGCTCCTTTTTTCAATTACTTGTTTAAGAGAAAAAATATTATCACTACAAGATCTGCCTGCGCGAAACCCACTTTGCTCTTCTTCTTCTTGTTCATGAAAATCATTCTCTATTACCTATGTATTAGAATTCTTAAAGTTGTTTTGCTTGTTTAAAAATGTTTTTAAAAATGAAAAACAAAAATGTTGAGGGTTTGTTGTATAACAACGCATTTGATTAAAGATCCCACTCGGAGCACTCCAATTAGGATTTGGATCAATTGGAAATTACTCCCACAGAGATCTGCTCCAGGGAGCGATGACTGAGCGGTCCATACCAGTGTTAAGGCCCAAAAAAACAAAATATCTACACAGTGCTGTGCGGTACGCTTTTGAAAATTTTTAATGGCTCCAAACTAAGGACACTCATCGTAAAGCAAGCTTTACGACAAGTCCCAACAAACAATTAAAGTTGTAACGACGAAGCCCCAACTATAAAGAATTTCTTAAAAGTAACCGCAACGTACTCCCGCTACGTCTCAGTATACCATACAGCGACGTTATAATTCCCTAAGTGGGGAACCAATTTCTGGTTATAACTACTTGGCCAAGTGTTTAAAGTCACTGTAGTAACAACTACACTACTACGTCGTAGCCAGGTATCTACTACGTCGTAGAGGCTGTTTTTTTTCCGTAATGGCATAAAAGTTGCGATGTAGTTGCAAATAATATAATCGTTTCTTTTTGGTAGAATTGTTACACAATATGGTGGACACAACAGTAAACAGACTCGCTTAATTTTTTTGTTTGGTTATGGTTATAATATGAACTATGTTATCCAAAAGTGTGAGAATTTACGAGCAGAGGATCAAAATTCGAGTGCGACGCAAAGTTTTTTGTATAACATGCATTATATATATTGCAAAAAACCGGTGCGCCCGTAAAATTGAGCCGTTTTCTGGTAGCTGATGGAATTTTTGTGTTGTGATTTTGGAGGTTATGTTTTCATAATCGACAGTTAACTCCAACAAATGGTGCTTAAGAAGAGCATTTTTGGTAAGCTTCAACTAATTTGTTTATAAAATAGTATGGCTCTTTAATATGAGCTCATAAAACGACAACAAAAATATTAAATTTTCTTTCTTACATAAAAACATGGCGTCCCAAACTATATTCCCTGATAGTCGAAAAGGTTACTTGAAAGTAGTTGCGGCTTTAAAGTTGATCCAAAAAGTTATTTTGTCTACATTGTTACATCAGATGTTACTATGATGACACAAACTTTTGTGGTAAAAATTAAAGTTATAATGTAGTTGTCGGATACACTTGTTTGGGACTCCAATGAAGCTTAACTTTCTAGTGGTAATTAAGTAGGATATAAAAGTCAGGGCGACTACCAAATAACGACTAAAAAGAAAGTAAAACTTTAGCAACGTCCTATTGTGGTAGAGAAGACTATCAGAATCGACTATCAAGAAACAATCCTATGAAGTAGTTTAGAGGGTCGTTTTTACGAAACATCTACTATTTCCTGATACTAAATAGTTGTTAGAACTAAAAAGTAACAAATTTTTGTTGGGATCACCACATTTCTACTATAAGAAAGTAGCAAAGCCTTTAGAACATGTAGCCGCTACTATAAATGTTAGTTGGGAGCGGCGATTTTGAGATAGAAGTAAAGCCAAGTTCTCCAATACAAATTACAAAATGACAGGTTCTTACTAGTTTGAAAATGTTTTTCTAAACTTGGCTAATATTGCTGCAAATGATTCTTAGGCACAGTGCTAAATTTTTTTGTTTGTTTTTTGCAGACTCTTCCTTAGGCCTGCTAATAATCTTCGTCGGCATCAGGACGGCGCAGCACCTGGCCAGGACCCGGGGTTGGGAGGCCATCAACTTTGGGGAGTACGGCAAGCCCCCCAACGTTAACGCGTGGATGGCCCAGTGTTGCTTGTATGTTGGCCTCATGTTTATCGTCAAGGTATGAAGGGCTTGGGGGAGTGATTATAGAAGTAGAAAAATAAATAGAGGGCTTATCAAATCTGCACAGACTGGAGGAATTGAGAAAAAAGAAGAACTAAAACATCATATAGTGATCTTAATTATAAAACTTGTAACAAAAATATTTTAATTTGTGATTTTTTAAAATTGGTTAAATTTACGGGCGCCTCTGAATTTATAACCATGAAACCAATCCGACTTTCTTGTACAGCATTTTAAAGGAAATTTTATTTCCTACAATAATGTATAACACATTTTGTTCTATAAACCTTGGATTAAAAAAAAATCGAATAAGTCATGAAAAAAACATGGACATTTTTTTACTTTTTTAAATTACTTCAATTAACGGACGCCGCTGAAGAGTTTATAAATAGTTGACCCCCATCGAGATGTACTTTTTTCAAAAGGAAATTTCATTGTCTACAATAAAGTATATTACACGTTTTTCTCTTAGAAGCGTATTTTTTGAGAAAATTTGAGAAAACCTAAATATGTTAGATTTTGGGGGGTCTGGGGAGGTTTTTAAAGAAGTGGTTAGTTTAAGGAGGTGTTTGATCCCTAAGCTCTCTTACCTTTTTGTACGTCACTAAATTTAACAAAAAAATAAAAATAAATAAAAAACGTGCCGTTTAAAGCATTAAATTTTAAAAAATGATTATTTTCTAACTTACTTACTTTAAGTTAAAAGTTACTCCCACTTTATTAAAATATTTAAAAATACATTTAAAGAATGGATTTTGTAGCTGATAAAATTCTCTACAAGATATGTTCTTAGAACTTTTACCCTAGAACAAAGTATTTCGGAGCTTATGCCGTCTAAATTAGAAAAAATCTGAAAATTTGCCCAAGCACGTGATTTTAGTCATTTTTGATTTTTGGAAATTACCTAGCTCCGTTACTACTATTCGCAGAACAACCATAGTACCACCCAATTGTAGATAATTATATCCTCTAAAAAATTTCATATAACTCTTTTTGCGATTTAGTGTACTGGAACGAAGTTACAGGCAAAAAACTACAAAAGGTGCCAATTTTTTATGGTTTTTTCAGGATGGCGGAAGAAGCACAGGGGTGGGGGTGACGAAAACTCAGACTTTTAACTACCCTTTCGACCTTAATATATATATTTATCGGTTTCACAACGTTCTACGTCTTCCGATACCCAATCTCCACTCGTTTCTGTTTGCCCATAATTCATCATCTAGGCCTCTTTCTTATTCTTATTTCACTATCTATTCCTTCTCTCCAGCTTCTCCTTGGTCTTCCTCGTTTTCTTCGGCCAGTTGGTTTCCATTGTAATATTTGTTTAGGTAGTCTTCCATCATCCATTCTTTGTACATGTCCGTACCACACCAGTTGTTTTGTTCTTATATCATCCACTAGAGTACGTTCACCCACTGTCATAATTTCTCTTATTCTTTGATTGGTAACTCTTTCTCTTTTTGATTTCCCTGCTGCTCTTCTCCAATAGTCCATCTCCGTAGCGGAAAGCATTTTTTCTGTTCTATCTTTGATTGGCCATACTTCTGAGCCGTATGTAATAATACTTTTTACAATGGTGTTATATATAAGCTTTCTGTTATGTTTTGATATACTTTGGTCCCAAATTATTCCATTTAATAAAGTTATTGCTTTTCTTCCTTGTACGTTTCTATCTTTTATAGCTTTGTCTAGTGTTCCGTCAGCTGTAATTTTTAGCATCACAGGACTGAATTCGCTGCCCAGTATTTAAGATTAGATCCTGTTTCGTTCCACCAATACACATATACTCTGTCTTATTGATATTAACCTCTAGTCCCCACTTATTGTACTCGTCTATTAGTTTTCGTGTCATATATTCGAGGTCGTCATAATCCTGAGCCACCACTATCTGATCATCGGCGAAACATAAAGTATACAAGGTGGTTTCATTCAACGGAATTCCCATGTTTTGGCATTTTCTCTTCCAGACTTTAAGGACCTGTTCCAAATATATCTTGAAGAGCGTAGGCGAGATACAGCAACCTTGTTTAAGACCTTTATTTACTTGAAAGCCTTTGGTTAGTTTTGCTTTTATTTTAACTTTTGCCTTGCTATTGCGGTATAACTCTTTGATGGCCTTAATTAGTTGTACGCTTATGTTTGTCTTTTCCAACGCTTTCCAAAGTAGATTTAGTGGTATACTATCATATGCCTTCTGCAAATCTACGTAAAGCAGATGGAGCTCTTGTCCGTATGCCATTTTCTTTTCAATAACTTGGGTTATACAAAAGAGATGATCTGAAGTCGATCTACCCGCCCTGAAACCGGCTTGTTCTTCTGCCTCCATATCTTTATATTCGCTCTCCACTTTATTTCTTGTTATTTTTCCATATATTCTGCTTAGCGTACTAGTTACAGATATACCTCTATAATTGTCACATATATCTTTCCTTCCTTTTTTGTGTATTGTGGATATATATGACGTTTTCCACTCAGTTGGTACTACAGCTCCATTTAAATATCTTTGGAAAAGATTCCGTAATCTACAAAACAATTCTTCAGTGCCATATTTAATAAGTTCAGCTGGGATATTTCCGGGTCCGGCAGATTTACCGCTTTTTAAGGTTTTGCACACGTTTTTGACCTCAGATATTGTGAGGCGTACTGGAGATCCCATCGTTCTAATGATATTGTGTGTTTCGTCTTCCTTGAATTCTGCTCCATCTTCAGTTAAAAGTTTTTTAAAATGCTCATCCCATTCTTTGTCTGGTATTGGTGAAATAATATCTCTGCATGTTTCTTTTTTGATCAATCTTATAGTTTTCCAGCTTTCGGTACTTCTCCTACCTCCTAAGTAAGAATATATTTTCTGGCACTTTTGCATCCATGATTGATTCTTCTTATCACTGATCATTCTTCTCACCTTTGATTGCGCGATTTTGTATTCTTCTCTGCTTCTATCTGTCTTTTGGGATAAGTACGTGTGATATAATTTCCTTTTTTCCTCTATTTCACTTTCAATCTCAGCATCCCACCAGTATGGTTTTGTTCTTTTAGGAGTTTCTTCCACTAATCCTAGTGCTTCTTTTGCAGCTTGATGGATGCTTAATGTGATACATTCGTATTCCTCATCTGGGGTTTCACCTGAACTTGAATTAAGTTTTTCGTTCAGTCTCTTTTTGTATAAGTTTTTTACGCTGTCATGTTCTAGGCTTAGTAGATTATATTGACAGTGATCAATTTCCTCATTCACTGTATCATCAAGATTTTGTTGATGGAGGCTTCGGCCTTGATAAGGAAAGAGAATTTTGGTCTCCAGAAAATAGTGATCACTTCCGCATGATGACCTTAATAACATATCCAAAATTCAGAATTACCGGACCTTTTGTAGGGTAAAACTCCTATATTCATTGTACTATTAAAGATATTTGACAAAAGGTGACTGCTTATTTTCCATAGCGGCCTCTAGGGGTGGTGACTTATACTACTTACATATCAAGATGCGGTTTTCATCTTTAAGCTTATCTTGAAATTTTAGCGTCGCAAAGGGGGGTCAGTTTTTCCTATCTCCGTTGGAAATACTCGAAACCCCCGAAAAACATCAAATTTGGGACACCCTGTACATAGCCGTACCATACTAGTTGTCTTTTAATAATGTCATTCGTTATACTTCCCTCGATTCCCATTCTTTTTTTTATGGTCTCATTTCTTATATGATCTGTTCTAGATATTCTCATTGATCTTATTGCATTAATTTCGACATTTTCCACTAGTGTTTTGTATTTTTTTGTTACGCGACAGGACTCTATTCCATACAACAGCGTCCTTTTTACCATTGTTTCATATATGTAAAATTTTACATTCTTTTTTATCTCTCTGCTTCATAAAATACTGTTAAGACATCCAATAATCTTTTTTGCTTTTACTATTCTCTTTTCAATTTCTTTACACTCTGTTCCTGCCTTATCAAATGTGACACCCAAGTATACATACTCATTGCATGGAGATATTGTTTGTCCATTAGCTGGCCATACACACAGAGGTTGATCCGTCGGTTTGGAACGGCACAGATAAGTCTGACCGTTTTGTCCGTAACGGTTTAAAACTACTGCAGTCCACTAACACAAAAAAAATCTTTCGAATCGATCCTTCATATCGGTCTGTGGCAGACATAACCGCGCGTTAGTGGGCTAAAACTCAAGATTTATCTGCCGGTTTAACCAAAACTGTGGAATTTCGTCAAGTCGAAAGTTTTATGCGGCACGGTATTTTAAGCATAGCGTATATAAATTGTTTAGTGCTAAATATAAGCAGGCTCTGTGTATGGGAATGATTATTAATATGAAAATAATGCATAGTGGTGTAAAAGAGAGACGTTCCAAGTGGGTTAAAACTTATTTGCTTAAGAGGAAACTATTTAGCCATGACCTATTAAAAGAGTTACGAGAAAATGATCCAGATGACTTTAAAAATTATTTAAGAATGGATATCAGAGAATTATTGAAATACAGCCAGGCTATAATTGTGCCAGGCACTATTTTGACACATTCACATTGAAAACTGACAGTTGATCCTTCAAAATTGACATATCAAAGTCAAATTTAAAACTTTCGTCGTTTATTTTCAATTAATAAAAGAAGGCACTATTTATTCCGGTTTAGGTAGTAAACAAAGGCCGTGTGTTAGAAGATCACAGCTGATATTACAATGTAAAGGTGTTAAAATTGTACCTGGCACCATTATAGCCTGGCTTTATTTCAATAATCCTCTATTAACACGTATGATTTTTTATTAAATTTGGTAAGAGAGGATCTTACGAAACAAGATATCCAAATGAGAGAAGCCGTTGGCCAGAACAGCGATTAAACCGACAGAGAAGTCTGCGCCGGTTAAAATATCTGTGAGCGCTGAACCCACAAGTTTCGCCCGCCGGTCTGAACTCACAGATAAATCTGTGCCGGCTATAACTGGCGCGTGGAATGTCCACTAATTGAAAGACAAATCCGCCAGTTTAAACCGCGCCGTTCCAAACTGGCGGATCAACCTCTGTGTGTATGGCCACCTATTGTCTAGTTCCAACTCACTTGATTCGTTTCCAATACTTACATAAGTTCTGTGTCTTGTCCACGTTTACTGTTAACCCCCATTGGTATTCTTCCGTTAACTTTCTCATCATATACTCCATGTCTTCTTTATCATTAGCTACAATTACTGGGTCGTCAGCAAACTGTAGTGTGTATATTGTAAATCGGTCATTAAGTTGCCTTTTTTATTACCTGTTGATTTTTCATAAATTTCTTAATTTACTGTTTTTAAGGTTTTTATTAAGTCAAAATTAGAGACCCTGTATGTATGACATATTTTTACAATATGTCATATATGGATGATTCTACAAAAATGGTGTTGTGGAGTGGGAATGCATATTTTTCAAACACAGACTGCAAATGAAGCATAGTTTTAGTTATAAGATTTAAAACGAAATGTTTTCTTTATGGAGCGTTTGAGTTTAATGTATAAAAGAAATTGCAAGTTTATAATTTTTTTTATTACAAAGCAAATACCTCATTCCTCTGGTGTAGTTCCAAACCAAATATTAAAAACTAAGATTGAAAAAAATATCCTAATAAATAATATTTAACCAAGTCTTAACTATTTATCAAAAAATTGATAAAACTTAAGTTTGCAGTCATATTTTTAAAAATCCGAATTTACATTTTCTCCGAAAAATTTTACAATTTTAAACGTGCTCCATTTTTAATAACACAATATTTGTGAATACCACCGGTTAATTTCTAGAGAAAGAGACGGCCCTGGATATCTAATTTACTTGTGAGGGTGACAAGTTGTGACAGATAATGTCAACTTTAGTTTGGTTTAAGTTATAGATCTTTTTATTTTCGGCAGAAAATTAGTTTTTTTCAGAGAAATCCAAAAGGAACGCTTCAATTATCATTCCTCTGGTAAGTAAGTATTCGACTGATATCAATAGTATAATTTTTTTGTTGATTGTTTTAAAATTATAAGTATATGAACTTTGTTTATATAAAACTTAAGTTAAGTGGTCTAAATAGATTTTAATTTAAATTGGAAAACCATTAAAAAACTCATTCCTCTGGTACTCATCCCTCTGGAATTTTTATGCAATAATTCCTAAAATTCTGGAAAATAAATGTTTCTTAGCTTACACCTAATTAGTTACATAAATTTAAAAAAACAAAATTATTTACTGTGCTGTACTGTTATTTAAAGGCAATGACCAAAAATGATATCCATATAGCTCACTTTTGGTAGAATCATCTATATACAGGGTCTCTAGTCAAAATTAGGTAAACTAAAATATTTTTTATACTAATATTATTTAAATATTTTTATTTCAGGTGTCTATAACACTTTTCATGCAGTTGGATTTTTGGGACAATGTGAAAGATTTCATTTTGTCCCCGATTCCAAATCCGAAATTGGAGTTGGCGTTTGTGATGCTCATCATACCGTTTTTTGTAAATGTAAGTGTTAACCAAAAAAAAAATGGCATAGCTACAAAAAAAATAAGACTGTTAGTCAGCTATACAGGATTTGTCAACGATCGTTTGGCCATTGAAAATATGTGAATTAAAGTAAGATCGCTATTTAAATAAATGGCACTAAGAGAGATAAATAGTTTAGCGCTGTTGTCAAGTTAGCAATAATTCAAGAAAATGGTTTTCTTTTCGCGATTTAATGACGTTACTCTTACCGGCTGAGTAGGCCAAAGACGGCGATTAATAAAATCCTTAAAACCCTTTGATTTTAATTGCTGTAGCGCCATCTCTTAGATATCATTTGAACTGTATGTCTAATAATCAATACTGCGAATCCGTAAAATGTTAAAGGAGGTTACTACACGCACAAACAAAATATTTAAGCGCGACTTTAGTAAAAGAGCAAGGTTATTGGTAACAAAATTTATTAAAAAATTGATTTTTTCTCGATTTAATGTTTCCTGATTAAAGCTAAAATAACGAAATAAATAATAATGACTATTTGTTCGTCTTTTAAAAGTGGAAATCTTACTGTGGTTGCTCCTGTTTAGTAATAAAAAACTATTAATGAATTTTGAGTCACAGTCTTTGGTCCTTCACTGACTTCTTGTTTTCCATAAGTTCATCCTTTTTTATACGCTTTTCATAAAGGCTAAACGTTCGAACTCGAGCACTCTATAAGAAATTTCAATCTCTATTATCCCCCTCCCATGTCTCTGCTAAATATCTATGCGTCTCTCTTAAAAAAACGTATTTCACGCAGAAAAATAAGTAGATCTGGCAACTCTGTTGCTGCCCTGTCTAGGATCACGGTCCGTAAAGAAACCGGTTGTCTGGTAACTCCCAGCCAATAAGAACTCGGCAGCCTATGACGCGACAGTTTGCCTGATCCACGATCAATAAAGAGAGGGGGTAGATTAAAAAAATTAGAGTTTAAGTGAAAATATGGCGTGTGTGATATCAAATGAAAGGTAATTAAGTCTGGAGTTGAACAAAATACATTTTAGTTAAAAAAAAGGGTGGAGGTAGATTTCAAAAATTAGAGTTTAAGTCAAAACATGGCTTGTGTGGTATCAAACGAAAGGTAATTGAGTCTGGAGTCGAATAAAATATATTTGAGATTTTAGTTATAATATCTCACACGTATACTATAACTATAGTACCTAGTGTGAGCTTAGGTGCCCATATATTGGCAGAGTATTTTTTTCGTGGTAGGAAGTAACTAAAAGTAGAATTTTTTTTAAGGAGTTTTACTTTACTTTAACGGAACTTTAAATACAGATTTCGGTAGTTGTTTACGTTTGGTTGTTGACCTGAATTTAGCACAAAATAATAACAGGAGGATAAAATTTGTTTTAGTTAGTCTGTAATACATTTATAGCAAGCACGAAATAGGTATTTAAACATTTACAAGACGACAAGACCCAAAATGTACAAAATTTCGTCCCAAAAGACGAAATTACGCTATAAACAGCGTTTGACTGCTGATTCCTAGGCAAACTGTGACGTAGCCCTGATGTCACGGCCGCCATGACACCGAGTTCTGTGATGCAGTGACCCTAGACCTACGCTTTAGGTTCCGCCATCTATGATGCAGAAAACGCACCACGACAGCATTCTACATTTTTTCAAAGTTAGTTTATTGCTATTTGTCCTGTTTTAATTGTTTTTCTGTGGACGTAGCGTAGCGGCATAAAAAAATAGAGCAAGCCATATTTTTAAAGTGTAAACTTCTTTAGGCGCATTTCGCAGTTTTGTGGGTAGTAAATTGAACTGAGCCGTCAGGCTCGGCTATGTAACGCTCATTCGGGTGAAGTCGGCTCGAGTCGACGAGAGGAACATTCAGCGAGCGATATGATGATGCAGATGGAGGCCAGTACACAGAAGAGTTCGGTTCGGTCCGCTTTGCAGAATATGTTATCGGCCAATATTATTAATTTCGCCTTGTTGAAGTTTACACTTCTGCCGTGTGGTCTTAAGCACACACAATATTAGCTCACACTACTACTAAAAGTAGTGTGAGCTATGGTGATCCTAATTTTTTCGAAAAAAAAAAAGTTGCTCCGATTTCAAAAATTTATCTTTGCGTTTCAGATGATTTTGAAACTTTTTTGTTTTGCTGTCTGTCTGTCTGTCTGTCTGTCTGTATGTCTGTCTGTAACGACCAACCCGCATAACTCAAAAACCGCTTGTCCGATTTTAATGAAATTTGGTACCTAAGTTGGGTCTTGGGCCGTGATGGTCCCATTTAAAAATGAACAAAATCCACCGAACGCAAGCCAAATAAAAGGGTGGGGGTAGATTCCAAAAATTAGAGTTTATGTGAAAATATGGCGTGTGTGATATCAAACGAAAGGTAATTAAGTCTGGAGTTAAAAAAAATGAATTTTAGTTTATTTTTAAAAAAAGGGTGGGGGTAGATGTCAAAAATTAGAGTTTAAGTGAAAATATGAGTATGGAGTTAAAAAAAATACATTTTAATTATTTTTTCTTCAAAAAGGGTGGGGGTAGATTTCAAAAATTAGAGTTTAAGTGAAAATATGGCATGTGTGATATCAAACGAAAGGTAATTGAGTATGGAGTTAAAAAAAATACATTTTAATTATTTTTTCTTCAAAAAGGGTGGGGGTAGATTTAAAAAATTAGAGTTTATGTGAAAATATGGCGTGTGTGATATCAAACGAAAGGTAATTGAGTATGGAGTTAAAAAAAATACATTCTAGTTTTTTTTCTTCAAAAAGGGTGGGGGTAGATTTAAAAAATTAGAGTTTACGTGAAAATATGGCATGTGTGATATCAAACGAAAGGTAATTGGGTCCGGAGTTTAACAAAATACATTTTAGTTTTTTGTTTTTTTTAAGGGTGGGGGTAGATTTCAAAAATTTGAGTTTAAGTCAAAACATGGCTTGTGTGGTATCAAACAAAAGGCAATTTAGCCTGGAGTTAAATAAAATATATTTCAGTTTTTAGTTATATTAGCTCACACGTACACTATAACTATAGTACCTAGTGTGAGCTTAGGTGTCCATATATTGGCAGAGTATTTTTTAATGATATTTCGTGTATCAAAGTCTACATTGAAAAAATTAGAAGAATTCAAAGGTTGATGAAACGGAAAAAAATTTGGCACGAAAATATAATTAAGGCACACCCGATAAATTCCATTCATTGCAAAAATTAGCGCAAAAACAAACAAAACACATGATTGTGAGGTTAGAAAACTCAATAACCTTCCTCAAAAGTGTGGTAATTACCGGTAATAAACGATGACGTACAAAGGGCTCATTCGTGACGTCACTCTTCAAAGACTGGTATTTACCAAGGCCGCTTAAACGCCTTTGGTAAATACTAGAGGCCCTCGATACATTTGACATTGTTTAAAACAATTGTCAAATGTATTGAGGGCCTCTAGTAATTACTAGTTATTCGCTCTCATTTTCTGTGGTAGTCATATAAAAGTATATTTTTCTTTTTTTCTAGATCCTGATGTTTTGGGTAACAGACAACTTCCTGATGTACAAAGATCCGTCAAAACGACGTCGGGATAGCTCGCAGGAAAGCCTCTTACAAAAGGCCAAAGTTAAATATAGACAATACAGGTATATCTATATATTGCACAGTGTATATAATATAGCTTTACTGTACAGGGTGTCTCATTATATTTTTCCCCACCCTTTTAGATCATTAATAATTGACGTAGGAATATAAAAGAAATTGTGTTCGAATTCGGAAAATTTTTACTTTTAAATTACATCTTGACTTTATTCCTGATGCTTAGGCTTGGACTGTACTTTCCAAAAATACCCCATATGTCGCAGTTTTGATAAATAGTTTCTGAAATATTAGCGATAAATTTTTAAATGATAAAAAAAATAACATTACCACTTTTGTGTTAATTTCAGTGTCCTTATTTCGAACTATGTTAGTCCCCATGTATAAACAGTGACAATGACAGATAGATAGATATTATGACCAACCCTTGGAAAAAATCAAAACCCCAAAATTTTAGGGTAGTGTTTGCATATTAGTGAAACGACAAACACACGAATTTAAATTTCCCGCGCCGTGACACAGTGCTAATGACGTAGGCAATATGGCCGCGCGGCTGACCTATGAGAATGCAGCATTGGAGTGACGTCACATCCGGCATCCGCAGCCAACGATAAAGACCGGCCATGGCGCGTTATAAGCAAGTCGGCGGTCACGTGATCTTAGGAGTCCCAGGATTCTTATTGTATTGCTTAATATATTATATGTTTTTACACAATTTAAATAAATGAACAAAAAAATTTTGTTCTTTTATAGGCAAAAATTGAAAAAATATTTTGCTGATATGTGTGTTTATTATGGATAAAAGAACTAAATCTATAAAATAAAAAATTATACAAAATTTGCACTCTAATATCTTCAGGTACATATATTAGGTACATAATATCGTTAGTAACTTCAAATCTATACAAGTCTTTCAAAATTCGACATCGAGTGTCATTATCTTTTTCTGAGTTCTTATTCAAAGATTTATTAGCAGACACTAAATCATTGTGCTTTTTAATAAAATTATTTAAAAAACTTTACATGCCCTTAAAAGAATTTTTTCAAGCTTTGACAATAGTTCTTCTCCACAAAAACACTCGCTAGAGTTATCTGAAGAAAAATTTTCAATATAAAACATTTCACAATAATTTATTAAAAAGAAACAAGTGATTTTGTGAATAAGTGAGATGGTTTTCACATTCAATGAACTGAATGTAGTGGTCGTCAATAATTTTTTGAAAAATTACCCAGCACAAAGTTTAATATATATTTTATTAAAGTGTAAGTTAACTACCAACTCATGTTCTTTTAAAAGCTGTATCTTACTTTTTAAATATTTCACACTACCAGAGAGATTACTATCTGTTAACAATATTTTACAAATCAGTTTTTTTAATATTGCGAGGGTGCGGAAGATATATTACCTTAGAATTGTAAATTGACGTGTATGCACTGGATGACTGGATAAACAAAGATGAAGCCAACATTAAAGTGTATCCACCATATTTTCGATTCTCAGGTTACCTTTTCAAGAGACCTAATTGTTCAATAAGAAATGACAACTGAACACATTTTTCACTCTCACTATCGAAAATGTCACTAAGGATGTCTATTACTTGATCAATCTTATCCAAGATATTATCTTTTACCACTTCTTTCCCGTTTGCAACATATTAGGTTTCAGTTTTATAGTTGGACCGACAAGGAACAACACTAATTACACGTTCGCGGCATTGTTTATCTTACAGGTATTTTCTTTATAATTTACTCATTAGCCATTAATTATTTTAACGCAGCCCACTACAGTCTTTTTTGTGGGCTGCGTTATTTTAATAACTTTGATAAAATTCACATAAAATTCGTGCCCGAATTAAAAAAAAATCGACATAAACAAACATACCAAAACTAAAAACACATGTTTTATAATGACAGCGGGCCGTGAGGCGTTTTTTTTGTGAGCCTCCTACGGTCACGTGATATTTCCGCGCCCGGGCCGGTCTTTCTCGTGGGCTGCTGGACGGTCTCCAGTCTGTTTTTATCCATAAATATTTGCGCATTCATAAATAATTACGCGGCTTAAATAATGTAAATATCTCATTTAGTTTACTTCCCTCCCCTATAAATGTAAAGTTATGTAAAAGTAACATTGCCCACTTCCAGAAACGCTAGAGAGCTAAGCTTTGGCAGACTGATAGGAAATATAATAAAACTATAGGAAAAAATGTAAATACCTCAACATTTTAATTTGCTTAAGACCTAAGACTAATAACTATGATAAAACTTTAGAAAAAAAATAAAATACCAACATTTTAATTTACTTCCCTTCCCTATAGTAAAATTATGTAAAAGTAACATTGTCCACTTACAGGAAGCTTTAGAAGGAAATATGATAAAACAAAGAAAAAAATAAAAAATCCTAAATTATAATTTTGGCTTTTTTTATTATTTTCCTATAGTTTTATCATAGTTCCTATCAGCCTTCCAATGCTCAGCTCTCTAGCGTTTCTAAAAGTGGGTAATGTTACTTTTACATAACTTTACATTTATAGGGGATGGAAGTAAATTAAAATTTTTGTGGTTTTTAATTATTTTTCTATAGTTTTATTATAGTTCCTATTGTAACAAAACGGAATTTGAATATAAGTGGTATTTTTGCCATTTATAAGTTTTTAAAGATTTTTAATTAAATATTGTTTTGACATCAACAAGCATTAATTATATGCAAGCCTAGGTTAAGATTAAGTAAAATTTATGGCAACTCGGCGACTTGTTTTTAGGCATATTTTCAGGTTCGCTGTATTTTAATAAAAGTTGTATTCGGCTAATATGTCCTTTGAGCCAATAACATCAAAATAATTCATACTTTGTAACAGGGGCCTGTGTGTGACAGTGGTACTGTCACCTCAAGTGGCCAAGGCTTAAATGTTGTAAGCTACCAACTTAGGCTACAACTTATATAAATTATAAAAAGATTAAATGTTACTATATGTTTATAAATTTTCACGATCTCGAAAAGGAATTTGACGGTTCTTGGAGGAAAAGTATGCTATAAACGTTTTTCTCAAATGTATAACTATTGTAGGATAATCATACATACCTTTTCAATTTTCTTCTTGTAGCTTCACACTTTCACTTCTTATATTTATTAGTTGATTATCGACTTTTTACTACTATTAAACTTTTGTATTCAAATATTTACACTTCTTAAACTTTTAGGTTTTATAAACCTTTTATATATTTGTTGTAAATATATATATTTATCAACATCTTAAACGTTGATTGAATGAGTGAAACTATTCAATCAACTGTTTAGTTTACTTAATATTACTGTTTAGGTTTGGGATATGTTATTGATTAAAAATGCCGATTTTAGGGCAACGAATAGTTTGTATTTTGTTGTTAAAATAAACCATAAAACAGATAACATTATTTCAAAACACTGGAAACAGTAATAAATAAAAGCTTTAAAATGAATAAACTCTAAAAGAAAAGACCAAACAAAATAATTATGAATATTAAAGTTAACAGTTTTATACAATGTTAAAATAATTGATAAATTTCCCCAGTTGAAATAAAACCCCCCTTAAGAAGTGTGAATGAAAGTGTAACGTACCAAGCAAAGGCAAACTAAAGAGTAAACTCCCTGACGACTTTCGAAAGTTTCCCGTCTCAGTTAAAGCGACCCTGCGCTTGAAGGGACAAATATCTTGGCGTTGATTGGCTAGAATTCTACTCCCTTTAGCTTTGGCGAGAAAGAAATAGACTGCGCTTTAAGCGCTCCACTAAGAGACGAAATAGCAATGCAAGCCAGACTGAAAAACCCGTTAGAAAGGAAAATTACACAGTGTGTTTTTTTTTAATTGAAAATAGTTTAGCTAATTTGTTTCCAGTTACAAAATATGAATTATTTTGATGTTATTGGCTCAAAGGACATATTAGCCGATTACAACTTTTATTAAAATACAGCGAACCTGAAAATATGCCTAAAAACAAGTCGCCAAGTTGCCATAAATTTTACTTAATCTTAACCTAGTCTTGCATATAATTAATGCTTGTTGATGTCAAAACAATATTTAATTAAAAATCTTTAAAAACTTATAAATGGAAAAAATACCACTGATATTCAAATCCCGTTTTGTTACACTATCAATCTGTCAAAGCTCAGCTCTCTAGCGTTTCTGGAAGTGGGCAGTTACTTTTACACAAATTTACATGTATAAGGGAGGGGAGTAAATTAGAATTTTGGGTTTTTTTATTTTTCCATGGGTTTGGTCATAATTTCTATCAATGTGCCAAATTTCAGCTTTGTAGCATGTGTGGAAGTACAATGAAATTTTATCATCTATACAGGGTGTTTCCTAATTGAATGTCAATATTTCACGAGTCGTTAAATACCGAGATGAATTCCATCAAAGGAGCATGCGCCAAAATTAACGTCAAAATGTCTAATTTAATTATTGGCGCGAATACCGGGATTGGCGCGAGATCGAAGAGCTTAACGTATAATAAAAAATTCAAGGTATAAAATAATGGTCAATTCTAATTTTTAGGTATGATTTTATGTAGGTATCGGGTGGTTTTTTATAACCTGAGCACTCAGCAACTTTATCATTGAAAATAAAGGGCTATAATAAATTGTAGATTTTTTTTTGGTTAATTATGACAACTTTAAAAGCCAATATAATTTTTTTCTATCCGTCACCATGTACAGACAGGGTGTCCCAAATTCGATGTTTTTTGGGAGGTTTCGGGTATTTCTAGAGGGGCTAAAAAAACCTGATCCCCCTTTGCGACACTCAAATTTCAAAAGAAGCTTAAAGGTGAAAATCGCATTTTGATATAGCAAGCCGTTTTTAAACTACGTGGTGTTTCTAAAAAGTCTGCATTTTGGGAAGGGGTCTATAACTTGTTTATTTATTAATATTTTTTATTTCTGTGAAAACATTCCAAGAGGAATTAAACTGTTAAATTAAATTTCATTTGTCACGTTTAATTTTTGAGATATCACATAAAATTATTTTTTTTTATTTTTACCACATATTTTAGTTTGCTTAATGGGTTTAAAATATTTTAATATTATAAAATTATAAAAATAAAAAAAAATTATAAAGAGGTGATTAAAAAATAAAAATAAAGAAAACAATAAAAAAAATAAAAAATTAAAATATTGAGTGTGATACATCATTTTAAAGGAAATTTTAAGCTGATTTTAAAAATCGAATAAAAAGAGAGTTATTCTGTAAGAAAAATAACAACTTTATGCAATATTTTAAAAACCAAAACAGATAAATAAAAACTTCAAGAAAAGATCTATAAGGAAGCTATTTACACAAAAGCAAAATGCAGACAAAAACACTCCGTAGCTTAAAAACGGCTTGCTATATCTAAATGTTGTTTTCACCTTTAGGCTTCTCTTAAAATTTAAGCGTCGCAAAGGGGGCTCAGTTTTTTCTATTTCCCCTAGAAATACCCGACACCACAAAAAAACAACGAATTTGGGACACCCTGTACAGGGTGTGACAATAAAGTCGATTTTTTGAGAGGGAACACCTTGTATATTTTTGCATCTTAAGATTCGTCTTTTCTTTTTGATTTCAAAAATTTACAATATCTATGTGCTGCGATTAATATTTTTTGAGGTATATGCAGTATTTCTTCTATATTGCATTTCACGTTTATTTTGTTTTGCCATGGAAGTATTGACAAATTTAAATGCGCTAAATCTTAAAAAATGTTTATCGTAGCATAGACATACAGTAGAACCCCGATGACAGTGTTTATTCAAATTAAATTGGGCACTAAATAATTTGTCACACAACTTGCACGTCACCGGCATTTTCACAGCACAAAAACGACGAATTTTCATCAAAAAGAACTGGGAATTATTAAAGTTTTGCTGTATAAAACCATACTGAAATATCTCTCAGTTGATTGGCTGGCAGAAGTGACAGATCAACGCTTGCGCACGTCTTGGAATTCATCTCGGTATTTAACGACTCGTAATATTTCTGGGGGTGATTTTTGGGCCCATTTTAAGAACAAAACTTCATATGAACATATGTCCTAAACGTCTTACCTCTTGAGATAAGGGTGGTAAAGTTTTCAAAAATAAATCATTTATTATTAATATCTACAATACCAATTGAAGTGTACTTTTTAAATCTGTATTCAATTATGAGCAAATTTGATCTCTTGAATTTTTTTAGTCCGACGTACGGATTTCATCTAAAAAAATAAAATCTACGTGTCTCTGCATGATGATATTGTCATTAACGATATTGTTATGATCATGCACAGAAACAGTTTTTATTTTTTTAAGCGAAAACCGTGCATCGGATTGAAAAAAATCAAGTGATCAACTTTGGTTAAAAATGATTGGGGATTCAAAAAATAATTTTTATTTCAGGAAAAATCAGTGGCGTGCCATCAATGTCTGCCAAAATGGGCAGGTCAAATTACCTACGAACGCCACTAATGAAAATTTAAAAAAAAGTGATGCCTCTAATTTTTTCGAGAAAAAAAAAGTTGCTCCGATTTCAAATTTTTTTATATATCTTTGCGTTTCAGATGATTCTGAAACTTTTTTGTTTTGCTGTCTGTCTGTCTGTCTGTCTGTCTGTCTGTCTGTCTGTCTGTCTGTCTGTCTGTCTGTCTGTCTGTCTGTCTGTCTGTCTGTCTGTCTGTCTGTCTGTCTGTCTGTCTGTCTGTCTGTCTGTCTGTCTGTCTGTCTGTCTGTCTGTCTGTCTGTCTGTCTGTCTGTCTGTCTGTCTGTCTGTCTGTCTGTCTGTCTGTCTGTCTGTCTGTCTGTCTGTCTGTCTGTCTGTCTGTCTGTCTGTCTGTCTGTCTGTCTGTCTGTCTGTCTGTCTGTCTGTCTGTCTGTCTGTCTGTCTGTCTGTCTGTCTGTCTGTCTGTCTGTCTGTCTGTCGGTCTGTCTGTATGTCTGTATGTCTGTCTGTAACGACCAACCCGCATAACTCAAAAACCGCTTGTCCGATTTTAATGAAATTTGGTACCTAAGTTGGGTCTTGGGTCGTGATGGTCCCATTTAAAAATGAACAAAATCCACCGAACGCAAGCCAAATAAAAGGGTGGGGGTAGATTCCAAAAATTAGAGTTTATGTGAAAATATGGCGTATGTGATATCAAACGAAAGGTAATTAAGTCTGGAGTTAAAAAAATGAATTTTAGTTTATTTTAAGTAGATGTCAAAAATTAGAGTTTAAGTAAAAATATGGCGTGTGTGATATCAAACGAAAGGTAATTGAGTCTGGAGTTAAACAAAATACATTTTAGTTTTTTCAAAAGAGAGGGGGGTAGATTAAAAAAATTTGAGTTTAAGTCAAAACATGGCTTGTGTGGTATCAAACGAAAGGTAATTGAGTCTGGAGTTGAATAAAATATATTTCAGTTTTTAATTATATTAGCTCACACTATAACTATAGTACCTAGTGTGAGCTTAGGTGCCCATAGATTGGCAGAGTATTTCTTAAAATGAACCCAAAAATCACTCCCATAAATATTGACATTCAATTAGGAAATACCCTGTATATGAGTGAGTGAGTGAGTGACAATAAAACGTTTTTTTCCTACTTGCGTGCGTAAAAGTGCACTTATGCACGCCGTGAATTTTAGGCCTAATTAGACTTATTGACCCATTTATAAACTCAATTAAATTAAAAATGAGGCCTAATTAGACTAATTGACCCATTTATAAACTCAATTAAATTAAAAATGAAAACAGAATTTGTTTTTTGCTGTTTTAATGTAAAAAATACCAAATATATTAAAATGTAAAACCAAGCTTTTTATGCAACTAGGAAAAACTTTGTACCTAACTAGTGCGGAAAGTGCCTTTTCCGCCCTTGACGGCGTGCCCGAACTCCGCAAAGCGTCGTTCGGGCAACTGCCGTCGCGTGCGTAAAAGTATCACTTTCCGCACTAGTTAGGTAAATAACTATTTTTACAGAAAAAAGGTGGACTCCGATTGTGACGTTTTATTGTCTGGAGACGATGAGTTACTGGATTCTGCCGACTTTTTGCCATATAGAGGGCGCGCCAGTACGAGCATAGTTACGTGATGCCAAAAATGTTCTTCCAAATTTTTAGGTAAGGATTTTAACCAATCAAATACATAATCAGTTTGATGACATTTTCGGATTTTTTTAAAATTTATTTATACTGGGACTTTTTATCCATATATATACTACTTGTGCACACAGGTGGGCAATGGGGCACAAAAAGACAGGGTCTTAACTTTAGTTTTACATCATATACTCCATGACTTCTTTATCATTAGCTACAAATACTTGGTCGTCAGCAAACTGTAGTGTGTCTATAGTAAATCGGTCGTTAAGTTGTATTCCCATGCCGTTTACTCCAGTTTTTTTAGAGCTACTGCGATATATATTTTAAAAAGACTTTACTTTTTATCCATATAAGGATGATTCTACCAAAAGTGGGCTATATGGATATCATTTTTGGTCATTACTTTTAAATAACAGTACAGCACAGTAAATAATTTTGTTTTGTTAAATTTATGTAACTAATTAGGTGTAAGCTAAGAAACATTTATTTTTTTAAATTTGAGGAATTATTGAATAAAAATGTCAGAGGAATGAGTACCAGAGGAATGAGTTTTTTAATGGTTTTCCAATTTAAATCAAAATCTATTTAGACTACTTCACTTAAAGTTAAGTAGAGAAAAGCGTATTCCATGTAAATTTTTTTCAAATTAATTTTCTACCAGCAGTGGAACGTTTTCGGCTTGTACCAAGCCATCTTCAGCACCACTCTAAAAGTAAATAACAGCGATCAAAATTTTATTTGGAGTGGCTAGCGAAGGCAATTTGTAAACAGCCCCCGTTCTTTTGTTTTAAAAATTATTAGGAAAGATATATTAGAATCAAGACGCTTTTACTCACTTGTCAGAGGTTGAAAACTTTTCCTTCCATGAACAAAACCAACATTGAGACGATACAGGTTAAAAAATTACGTCTAGACAATTTACACTATCACTGGAACATTAACAAACACTTTAAAAATTTTATATATATAAGACCTGAACTTGTTTTACGTTTGGTACTAAATAATGTAAATTTTTAGGTTATATATTTTGACAACGAAAACAAATCAGAGTGAACAGATTCTAATCTCATAAGATTTCTTAATGTGGTTCTCTAAAGTATGACGTCACGGGGGACGCTAGGGCTGGATGGTGTGTGTGTGGGAAGGGGGGTGAGATTCTGTGGGGTGGAGGACAGAGTTAATGTGTGTTTAGGATATCGGAGGATTGGAGTTGGGTGTATGTGTGTGTGTTAGGGGGGTGTGGGGTGGGATAAGGGGTGTGTTTGTCGAGGTTGGGGGGGAAGGGGGTGGTTGTGGTGGTGGGAGGTTGTGTGTTGGGGGGTAAGTAGGAGGGGGGGTTTGTGGGTTGTGGTGTGTAGGTGTCCCCCCGGTATTGAAAGGAAATGGGTCTGGGTTGGGTGTGAATTTAAAAAATTTACACGGAATACGCCTTTCTCTACTTAACTTTATTTAAAACGTGTACACAGCGACAAAAAATCTACTTCACTTAAGTTTTATATAAACAAAGTTCCTATACTTATAATTTTAAAACAATTAACAAAAAAATTATACTATCGATATCAGTCGAATATTTACTTACCAGAGGAATGATAATTGAAGCGTTCCTTTTTGATTTCTCCGAAAAAAACTAATTTTCTGCCGAAAATAAAAAGATCTATAACTTAAACCAAACTAAAGTTGACATTATCTGTCAAAACTTGTCATCCTCACAAGTAAATTAGATATCCAGGGCCGTCTCTTTCTCTAGAAATTAACAGGTGGTATTCACAAATATTGTGTTATTAAAAATGGAGCACGTTTAAAATTGTAAAATTTTCCGGAGAAAATGTAAATTCGGATTTTCAAAAATATGACTGAAAACTTAAGTTTTATCAATTTTTTGATAAATAGTTAAGACTTGGTTAAATATTATTTATTAGGATATTTTTTTCAATCTGAGTTTTTAATATTTGGTTTGGTGCTACACCAGAGGAATGAGGTATTTGCTTTGTAATAAAAAAAAATTTTTTTATACATTAAACTCAAATGCTCCATAAAGAAAACATTTCGTTTTAAATCTTCTAACTAAAACTGTGCTTCATTTGCAGTCTGTGTTTGAAAAATATGCATTCCCACTCCACAGCACCATTTTTGTAGAATCATCCTTATACAGAGTGTTATTGAATAAAATGCTAATAAAAAACGAACCGAATTTTTGGAAACAACCAGAGAATTGGAACTTTAACATGAATTTTTTTCGGTGTTTTTAAAAACGCAAATTTATGTTTTGTTTCCTTCTTTTTAGGATATAGGATAAAAAAGTTACCTACTCGACATTACGTAAGTAAGAACCCACTTTATTTTTTTTATATAAAAACTGTATACCTAATAATACCAACGATAATTAATTAAGTAGTAAGTAAAACTTTTGACTATTCCAACTATTGGTGGCACAAGTGGGCGTGGCGAATGGGGGGAGGCGGCGCCCCTTCCACCAATGTTCGCGGGTAGATAAAGTTGGGAAAATTACATTTAACTTTAAGACTTTTTTTGTCATTAAGCTAGATTTTTCCAAGTCAGTTAGGAAAAATGTTTTCCTCCTTCCACTAATCGGTTTTCCTGGCGCCGGTGTTTGGTGGATTTCAAGTCGCATTACCATGGAAACCGAGAGAATTGGTGTGGAAATAATTTATTTTAGATTATAGAAAAATACATTTTTAATTTCTGCTCACAGAATAATCTCTGTAAACAAAACACTCCACTATGATCATTCCGCGATTATTGCAAATCGTCGCTCCATCAAAACGTATGAGTTTCCTACCTATTATAATTCTAAATCTGCTCCATATCATTGTTTTATACTGAAATTGTTCCATAAATTTATTATTAACTTTTAGAAATATACCTTCATGTATCGCTGATATATCTCCCTAATAACGACAATTACGTACGAGATACAGTGCGGACGACAATAGACCCCCTGCTCTACGGTCCCATATTTTTTTATTTAAAAGAGAAGGGATGATAAATATAGATAAATAAAAAAAATACTCTGCCAATATATGGGTACCTAAGCTCACACTAGGTACTATAGTTATAGTGTTCGTGTGAGCTAATATAACTAAAATCTGAAATATATTTTATTTAACTCCAGGCTCAATTACCTTTCGTTTGATACCACACAAGTCATGTTTTAAGTTAAACTCTTGAAATCTACCCCTACTCCTACCTTTTTTTTAAACTAAAATGTATTTTGTTTAACTCCAGACTCAATTACCTTTCGTTTGATATCACACACGACATATTTTCACTTAAACTCTATTTTTTTAAATCTACCCCCACCCTTTTTTTTAACTAAAATTTATTTTGTTTAACTCCAGACTCAATTATCTTTCGTTTGATATAACACACGACATATTTTCACTTAAACTCTTATTTTTGAAATCTACCCCCACCCTTTTATTGACCCGAGACCCAGCCTAGGTACCAAATTTGATTAAAATCGGGCAAGCGGTTTTTGAGTTATGCGCGTTGGTCGTTACAGACAGACATACAGACGGACAGACGGCGCAACAAAAAACTTTTAAAATCATCTGAAACGCAAAGATATATAAAAAATTTTGAAAGCGGAGCAACTTTTTTTTTCACGAAAAAATTAGGATCACCATAGCTCATACTACTATAGTACAGCGTGTCCCATTTTCGATGGGATTAAATGGGAAACTCGGTTATTATTAAAGATATTGATTTTCTGATTGCACCTTACCGTGCTCTTTTTTTGAGCCCTTAAAAATGGTGTAATCAGATTTTTGCTATACCCCGTAGTTTCGCTAATACAGGGAGTTTTTGAAAAAATTGTATTTTTAATAATCCCTTATATCTCGCTTATTTTGCGAGATATTTTTATTCTGTAAAAACCTTTTTATGCCAACTTTTTTAGAAGAAAATAATGACGTTGTCAACTTTTTAAAATATTGTTTAGTTTTTGAGATATGGTATTTATCATAAAAAAATTAAATACGGACCTGAATTTTAGCTCACACATATACTATACTATAGTAGTGTGAGCTATGGTGATCCTAATTTTTTCAAGAAAAAAAAAGTTGCTCCGATTTCAAAAATTTTTATATATCTTTGCGTTTCAGATGATTTTGAAACTTTTTTGTTGCGCCGTCTGTCTGTCTGTCTGTCTGTCTGTCTGTCTGTCTGTATGTCTGTCTGTCTGTCTGTCTGTCTGTCTGTCTGTCTGTCTGTCTGTCTGTCTGTCTGTCTGTCTGTCTGTCTGTCTGTCTGTCTGTCTGTCTGTGTGTCTGTATGTCTGTCTGTAACGACCAACGCGCATAACTCAAAAACGGCTTGCCCGATTTTAATAAAATTTGGTACCCAGGCTGGGTTTTGGGTCGAGATGGTCCCATTTAAAAATGAACAAAATCCACCAAGCACAAGCCAAATAAACGGGTGGGGGTAGATTTCAAAAATTAGAGTTTATGAAAAAATATGGCTTGTGTGATATCAAACAAAAGGTAATTGAGTCTGGAGTTAAACAAAATACATTTTAGTTTATTTAAAAAAAAAGGGGGGGGGTAAATTTCGAAAATTATTGTTTAAGTGGAAATATGGCGTGTGTGATATCAAACGAAAGGTAATTGAGTCTGGCGTTAAACAAAATACATTTTAGTTTAAAAAAAAAAAGGGTGGGGGTAGATTTGAAAAATTAGAGTTTAAGTCAAAACATGGCTTGTGTGGTATCAAACGAAAGGTAATTGAGTCTGGAGTTCAATAAAACATACTTCAGTTTTTAGTTATATTAGCTTTCACGTAGATACACTATAACTATAGTACCCAGTGTGAGCTTAGGTGCCCATAGATTGGCAGAGTATTTTTTATTACTATTTTGATTGGTTTCATGCTAGTATTATCACAATATAATAAAAATTTTAAAACATTAAAAAAAAATTAGTCCGAACCTGGATATTTCCAACATAAATATAAATTAAAAATTGCTAGTTAAACAATTTTTAGTTTAACTGTTTTGATACTTAGCATATTAAAATGGTTTTACGTTAATTTGCAGATTTATTAAACAAAGTCTACGAAAAATACAAAAGAAAACAAATTACAAAAAATAACAAATTTTTTTGATTACCATTATGTGTAAGACATTGTTGGCATTTTTGAGTAATTTTTCTTAACGCATTTTGCATAAAAATATTTCTGCTATTTAAATATTAGGATTTTGTTGCTTGAATGAAGCAGTAAAACATATCACATTTTTCAAAATCTGGATATGGTCGATTTAAAATAATTGTAAGCCATTCATAAAAATGACAAGTAAAATGACAATGTCAATTTCACGCTTTTGTTTTGTAAATTTCACGACCTGCTGTGTTACCATCAAATAATTAGTATGATAGTTTTTTTATAACTTTTTAACGTTTTTTACTTTATTTATAAATCTTTTAATTATCATTTCAAAACAGATAAACTAAAAATCGTTCAATTAGTGTGTCTTGCAACTTTTAATTTATAATTACGTTGGAAATTTCCAGGTTCGGACTATAATTTTTTTTTCAAATATTAAATAGTTTTTTTTAACCTTAAATCAAAAAAATATTAAAGTTTTATCATTTTAAGGTAATAATAGCATGGAACCAATCAAAATAGTAATAAAAAAAATCCAGGTCCGCATTTAATTTTTTTATGATAAATACCATATCTCAAAAACTAAACAATATTTTAAAATATTGACAACGTTATTATTTTGCTCTAAAAAAGTTGCCATAGAAAGGTTTTTACAAAATAAAAATACCTTGCAAAATAAGCGAGATACAAGGAATTAATTAAAATGCAATTTTTTCAAAAAGTCCCTGTATTAGCGAAACCACGGGGTATAGCAAAAATCTGATTACACCATTTTTAAGGGCTCCAAAAAAGAGCACGGTAAGGTGCAATCAGAAAATCGATATCTTTAATAATAACCGAGTTTCCCATTTAATCCCATCGAAAATGGGACACGCTGTACAGTAATAGTGTGAGCTAAAAATTTTGTGTGCTTAAGACCACACGGCAGAAGTGTAAACTTCAACAAGGCGAAATTAATAATACTGGCCCATAACATATTCTGTAAAGCGGACCGAACCGAACTCTTCTGTATACTGGCCTTCATCTGCATCATCATATCGCTCGCTGAATGTTTCTCACAGTTAGTCGACTCGAGCCGATTTCACCCGAATGAGCGTTACATAGCCGAGCCTGACGGCTCAGTTCAATTCACTACCCACAAAAACTGCTAAACGCGCCTAAAGAAGTTTACACTTTAAAAATTTGGTGGTTTTTTGCTGTTTAAAATCTAGAAAGGGGTGGTCTATTTATGTCATGTCCGCACTGTATATTGTTGTTACTCACTAATAGGCGCGTGAAAATGAAAAGGAATAAAATTTGATGCTAAATATGTTATAATTTACCTACTTTTATTTTAAGTTAGGGAATGGTTTATAATAAACTAACTGCCACCAAAAGAAACAAACAAACTAACAAACATACCCAGTACATACGTACAACAATAATAATACTCCGACTATCTACAAAGTGTAGCGATTTTTTGGAAAAAAAAAACCAAAAACACATCAATTAGTTTTTTACCAGAAAACCAAATATTAACTCGCTAAAGACACTGTTCTATTTAAAGTCGCCACCCTGTATATACTATACCTGATCCATAAAATATATTTTTTTTCAAAATAATGTAGAGGGCTAGATTTAAAATAGTCAAAAATATCAGTAATTTGGTTTATGTTTGGTTTTAGTGTAATTGTGATACATAATAACATAGTAACCAAGGTTTTAAAGCCAACTTAAAGGAAATAGATCTTAAATATTATTAATAATTACACTCAAAATATACAGAGTGTTTTAAAATTCAATAACATAATTTTAATACTAAATTTCCTTGAGTGATTTTAAGACAAAAAGTTTATATAAACATAGTTCCGCTAACGCTTAGTTTTCGAGATACTATTTTTTTGTTTATTTTCATATACTCATCATTCCATACTGGAGCATTTTTAATTTTGATTATAGCAGCCTTTGGTGCAACAGGGATTTTCTCTAAACGAGCAAATTGCAAAAGCCAAGAAAAACTGCAAAGAAAACAATAATTTTATTTCTTATTTCAAAATTTTACAGTGGTTTACAAAAAAAAAATATCCGGAGGATCAGGCGACATGGCCCATGAAAATGTATCACCCTGTAGATTTTTACTATGATTTGGCATACATATTAATGTAGTGTGTAATAACTAAATATGCGCGCCAAGTTTGAACTAAATACCCCATTAGGATTTGTTTTGATCCTAAACTATATAATCAGTCTATTGATTGCGCATGATTTGCAATGCCAGTGCTTGAAGCGTTTTAGCTCACACTACTACTATACTATAGTAGTGTGAGCTATTATAGTGATCCTAATTTTTTCGAGAAAAAAAAAGTTGCTCCAATTTCAAAATTTTTTATATATCTTTGCGTTTCAGATGATTTTGAAACTTTTTTGTTTTGTTTTTTGTCGCCGTCTGTCTGTCTGTCTGTCTGTCTGTCTGTCTGTCTGTCTGTCTGTCTGTCTGTCTGTCTGTCTGTCTGTCTGTCTGTCTGTCTGTCTGTCTGTCTGTCTGTCTGTCTGTCTGTCTGTCTGTCTGTCTGTCTGTCTGTCTGTCTGTCTGTCTGTCTGTCTGTCTGTCTGTCTGTCTGTCTGTCTGTCTGTCTGTCTGTCTGTCTGTCTGTCTGTCTGTCTGTCTGTCTGTCTGTCTGTCTGTCTGTCTGTCTGTATGTCTGTAACGACCAACGCGCATAACTCAAAAACCGCTTGCCCGATTTTAATGAAATTTGGTACCTAGGCTGGGTCTTGGGTCGAGATGGTCCCATTTAAAAATGAACAAATTCCACCGAACACAAACCAAATAAAAGGGTGGGGGTAGATTTCAAAAATTAGAGTTTATGTGGAAATATGGCGTGTGTGATATCAAACGAAAGGTAATTGAGTCCGGTGTTTAACAAAATACATTTTAGTTTTTGTTTTTTTAAGGGTGGGGGTGGATTTCAAAAATTTGAGTTTAAGTCAAAACATGGCTTGTGTGGTATCAAACAAAAGGTAATTTAGTGTGGAGTTGAATAAAATATATTTCAGTTTTTAGTTATATTAGCTCACACGTACACTATAACTATAGTACCTAGTGTGAGCTTAGGGGCCCATATATTGGCAGAGTATTTTAAAGTTTATGTAAAATATCAAAAATAATTATTCCACATTTTTTAATCATAATTCGTCAGATAATCAGTTGGTGGTGGTAGATTTTCTTTTTTTCTAAACCCTTTTTTCCCTCAAACTTTCAAAATTCTATATCTTGGAAACAGGGGGGTGTTGACCCCCATATTAAATGAACTTTTTTCCTCATGTTGGCCTCCTCAACGACCCATTAAAATATTGTAAGTATATATTACAACAACAACAACAATGATTGAGTAGAAATAAAAATTCGTCTGTACATTTTATTTCTGACATATCTTGGTTTTAGAGAATCAAAAGTGATTAAAAACTCATTTATATCTTGTTTTTAAAGTGTAAAAGTTCAGTGCGGAACTTTATTTTTAAACATTTCGAACATTTATAATTAAATTGTTAATGGCCTAATATTCTTCGTTAAGGAAAATTCTTTGTAACAAATAATAATTCTTGTGTCAAGACTAATAGTAAGTTGTACTTATATAAGTCTGATTATAAGGTAGCTTTTTGTTAATTAAACAATTATGATTATTATTGGTCGTTATTTTAGTTTTCTGCAAAGAAGCAGTAAATGCATGCATCAGTGGAGTATTTAGGGGTGGGGGCAATCATTGGCGTAGCTAGCCTTGCTTTTCATGGGGGGGCCGTGGCCCCGGTCTATCTTGGACAAAAAGCAAACATAGGTTTTAAAGAGTCGTGCAAAGTGTGCAATGAATAAAAAAAAATACGCGCATTAAATGTTCTAATATTTTAATATAACAAATTTAATAATACATTTACCAACTTATTTATATGTATACACAGGAAGTATGTAATTCAGCAATTCTACAAAGAAAGCTTTCTACGTCGCTGACTGAAAGCGTCTACCACACTGTCTAAGTCGACCTCAACATCTTTTTCTATGAATAACAATGACAAACCTGAGTGTCTCTCTTGAGTCATAGTTGTTCTAAGCCAATTAAAAACTCTCCGCATGGCAGAGAAAGACCTCTCGCAAGTTGCACTTGAAATTGGAAGAATACTCGCAACTTTAAAAAGTTGGTAGAGGTTTGGATAGGTGTTTTCTGCTATATGTTGTTTGATAGAATCATGACCAACAGTTTGATTTAACCGAAAAATACAATTCTTTAAAACGATCATTTCTGATCTTAGAGTAGAAGTATTAATATTAAAAATTTCCCGGTATTGCTTGACGAATTTATTCAATTTAACGACGTGGGAAAACTTAATATGAAAATGGTTATGAAATTGTCACCAAAATCGGAAAATTTTCATAAGACACTAAACGCTAACCTCAAAAAAACTAAAAAGATTATTATATTTATTTTAGAAAAACAGTTTAAAAAGGTCTTTTATAACCTTACGACATCTACAACCCGATTTCGGAAACAGAGGGGCAAAGGTCGCTGTCTTTATTAAATGCGAAATTTAACTTGCACTTCTATAATATTTTACAAGATATCGCCAATATGTATGAAATATTCAATATGCATAATTATGTTTAAATTTAAAAAATATTTTCGGGAAATTGCATAAGTGCAGAAAAGTTACCGATAATTTAAAGAGAAAAAGCCTAATTCCGCAAGACAAGGGCTTTTTCCTGAAATGTAAACATTATCTGAATGATTTTAAATTTTAATGCACCTATTTTATTTGAATATTTCCCGAATAATAATAGAAAATTATGTATTTTCAGCGTCATGTTCTTTTACTAGTAGTCGGTAGGGGAGGCCTAAAATATCTTAGGGGGGCCTGAGGGACTTCAGGGGGGGCCAGCCCCCCCTGGCCCCCCTTAGCTATGCCAATGGGGGCAATGGCCCGAAATCCCCAAAATTTCAGAATTATTACAAAAATTTTAAGAGCCTGTACCCGCACATTGATTTATGTGTTTAAAAAAAATCGCCCCCCCCCAATTTTTTTTACGCCACTGCCTTCATCTTTGTTTTCTGATAGAAATTATAGAACATTGTTACCATTGATAAATAAGTGATATTAGCTTTTACAAAATTTTGTAGCTCGTTTTTAGACTGGCTATGGCGGCTATAAAAAGGAACGCGAACTGATCAAATGCCACTCTTTATTTTGTTCTTGTTGATCATATTGGGTCATGTGATTATTTTTTAGCGTGGATGACAGGCAAAACATTTTTTTGCGGTTTTAGTGCCTATTTTTCAGGTTTAGTGTTTATTTTTTATTTGAAATCTGATGATTTTTAGAGATGGTTAGTTAGAAAATGAAATTAAGTCAGGCTCCCCACGAAAGCTAATTTTTTTTTAAATATTTTCCACATGTTTCATCAGGGCTATCAAAACGGACGGGTCACGATCCTCACTTTGTTGACGTCACATCGGGGGCTGGTTTTTTCTTTTGATGGTCACGTCATGACACAGCTGATTGTCTTTAAAATATTGAAGTTGGAATAAAGGTTCATTAATATTTGATTTTTAAAAAAATAAAGCTGGTTTTGAGATTGTTTTTTACTATATTCTTGCAGAACAATTTTTTTTTAAATGTATAGTAATCCTTAATTTTTCATAGCCGCTTCATTAGCTTACACAATAATTCAGTTTAAAGCAGAAGCAAATGTGACAATCACAAATGACAAAGTCAAATACATGTCAAATATAACAGTTGGCATGTGGTACATGGCGGGTAATTTGAATTCAAAATAAGGAATGCTAAATCTTGAAGAGTTTAACCTTTTAATCATGTTGCTTCCTTACAAACCTTTGGTGGAATATCGGGATGGTGTCTGAGAATATTTCACTGAAATTTTGCGAAAATCTGTAGTGCCATTTTGAAAATATCATAAAAAAACGTCTGACCTCCCATAAGATCCAATGTAAAATTCAGCCCCGGGAGAACAGCTGATTTTTTCAGGGTCGTGGCCTCTATTTTTGTGTTGGCCTTGGGCTATCAAAACGGACGGGCCACGATCCTTACTTTGTTGACGTCACATCGGGGGCTGGTTTTTTCTTTTGATGGCCACGTCATGACACAGCTGATTGTCTTTAAAATATTGAAGTTGGAATAAAGGTTCATGAGAATATTTGATTTTTTAAAAAATAAAGCTGGTTTTGAGATTGTTTTTTACTATATTCTTATTTTTTTTTAAATGTATAGTAATCCTTAATTTTTCATAGCCGCTTCATTAGCTTACACAATAATTCAGTTTAAAGCAGAAGCAAATGTGACAATCACAAATGACAAAGTCAAATACATGTCAAATATAACATGGCGGGTAATTTGAATTCAAAATAAGAAATGCTAAGTCTTGAAGATTTTAACCTTTTAATCATGTTGCTTCCTTACAAACCTTTGGTGGAATATCGGGATGGTGTCTGAGAATATTTCACTGAAATTTTGCGAAAATCTGTAGTGCCATTTTGAAAATATCATAAAAAAACGTCTGACCTCCCATAAGACCCAATGTAAAATTCAGCCCCGGGAGAACACCTGATTTTTTCAGGGTCGTGGCCTCTATTTTTGTGTTGGCCTTGGGCTATCAAAACGGACGGGCCACGATCCTTACTTTGTTGACGTCACATCGGGGGCTGGTTTTTTCTTTTGATGGTCACGTCATGACACAGCTGATTGTCTTTAAAATATTGAAGTTGGAATAAAGGTTCATGAATATTTGATTTTTAAAAAAATAAAGCTGGTTTTGAGATTGTTTTTTACTATATTCTTGCAGAACAATTTTTTTTTTAATGTATAGTAATCCTTAATTTTTCATAGCCGCTTCATTAGCTTACACAATAATTCAGTTTAAAGCAGAAGCAAATGTGACAATCACAAATGACAAAGTCAAATACATGTCAAATATAACAGTTGGTATGTGGTACATGGCGGGTAATTTGAATTCAAAATAAGAAATGCTAAGTCTTGAAGATTTTAACCTTTTAATCATGTTGCTTCCTTACAAACCTTTGGTGGAATATCGGGATGGTGTCTGAGAATATTTCACTGAAATTTTGCGAAAATCTGTAGTGCCATTTTGAAAATATCATAAAAAAACGTCTGACCTCCCATAAGACCCAATGTAAAATTCAGCCCCGGGAGAACAGCTGATTTTTTCAGGGTCGTGGCCTCTATTTTTGTGTTGGCCTTGGGCTATCAAAACGGACGGGCCACGATCCTTACTTTGTTGACGTCACATCGGGGGCTGGTTTTTTCTTTTGATGGCCACGTCATGACACAGCTGATTGTCTTTAAAATATTGAAGTTGGAATAAAGGTTCATGAATATTTGATTTTTAAAAAAATAAAGCTGGTTTTGAGATTGTTTTTTACTATATTCTTGCAGAACAATTTTTTTTTAAATGTATAGTAATCCTTAATTTTTCAGAGCCGTTTCATTAGCTCACACAAAAATTAAATTGAAAACAGAAGCGAATGTGTTCCTTACATCATACAACATACACATCAAAAAATGATTTTTTTGTAGTGTAATTTTGTTTAAAAAAAATTAACGCTGGTATTTTTGGATTCTAAATGAAGTTTATTGTAAAAAATCATTAAAAAATCGAAAAAGTTTTACAATACAAACCCAGGCCAACACAAAAATAGAAGCCACGACCCTGAAAAAAATCAGCTGTTCTCGGGGGGCTGACTTTTACATTGGATCTTATGGGAGGTCAGACGTTTTTTTATGATATTTTTAAAATGACACTACAGATTTCCGCGAAATTTCAGTAAAATATTCTCAGACACCATTTCGATGTTCCACCAAACTTTTGTAAGGATGCAAGATGATTAAAAGGTTAAAATCTTCAAGATTTAGCATTCCTTATTTTGAATTCAAATTACCCGCCATGCACCGCATGCCAACTGTTATATTTGACATGTAGTTGACTTTGTCATCTGTATTTGTCACATTCGCTTATGCTTTAAATTTAATTTTTGTGTGAGCTATGAAGCGGCTCTGAAAAGTTAAGGATTACTATACATTTAAAGAAAATTGTTCTTCAAGAATAGAGTAAAAACAATCTCAAAACCAGCTTTATTTTAAAAAAAAATCAAATATTTATACAATCAGCTGTGTCGTAACGTGACCATCAAAAAAAAATCAGCCCCCGATGTGACGTCATCAAAGAAGAGAATCGTGGCCTGTCCGTTTTGATAGCCCTGATACATCATAAAATACGGCCTCATAAGGTCTCGGGTTCCCTCCAAAACTTTTTTGTAAATACGCCACTGTCATCCACGATATGTCAACGCATCAGCTGATCTATTTGTGGCGTCAACCCAAAATGATCAATTTAAATTCTTTCTATCTTGTTATTTTTGGAAAGTAGAAAAGAGATAGAGACGCTTGCGCAGTTTAAAAAAAATCAGATTGCGTTCCTGTTTTTAGCAAAATTTAAATAGGTTAGTTGATATTTTAAGATAATCAGCCATGTTTTAAAACTTTTTGGTATATACTTTTATTCCTTAATAACATAATAGTTCACAGTACACAGGTCTATTTTTTAAGTGTTGAGTAAAAGGCGTTTTTCTACGTAGTCCGACGCCTATTCTCCACCTCCTTCGATCCTGACAATCATCTTGTGTCAGGTTTTTTTGACTCATTGTTCTTTGGACTGACTTTTGCCATTCTAGTTTAGGACGCCTTTTTTTTGCGCCCTATTGGTTGCCATTCTAGGACCTGCTTTGGTAATCTGGTCGTTCATCGGTTGTACAGTCGGGGACTTAATAAATGGCCGCTGCCGTTTTCAGAAGAGCTTGGATAAGAATCCCAATACGAGGTTATTGACCGAATTTCGTGGTGCGTCGTTGAACACATATAATTTATTCGCATTCCTGGCTTAAATTCAATCATGACAAATTTGGCTTCGGTCTGTATTCCGTTTGAATGTTCGGTTAAAAAAATACACATAATACTGATTTTAATTTATTGTTATATTTTTTATTACATACTTACATAGAGTAACACAAATGCTGTATTCCTTGCTATTTTTAAAATGGTAAGTTTTAAAAGTGTAAAGCTAAAAAAATAAATACAAGCAAAAATTGGTTATTTGAGTAAGGGCGATTCGAAAACAGCTGTGAAGACGGCCTTTACTTTAAGATTTGAATTGTTTTAAATGTGTAACTACCCCGACTTCTGGATGAACAAGAACACTATTTTTGGGGGTAGCTAAATAATCCAGTCATTATAGAATTTTAGTTTGCATATGGTGGTGTAGTCACGATTTTGACACAGTTGTTGACCTTGAGGGCGGCCGGCTCCCGCCGCCATCTTGGATTCAGTGTGCATAAAAAGGGTATTTTTAAAATTACTTGGCTACTGTACGTTTAAAAAAAAAAGTTTTAAACATAAGTTGAAGACAAAAAATTTCCTACAAAAACATTTTTGCATGTTTATTTGCTTTTTCAGTGATTAAAAAAAATTATTAAAACATGTTCGCAACATAAGAATAAACGAGCATCTTTGAAGGGTATTATGTATATAGGTAAATTTAGTGGGAATAAGGACACTGTTTTTCTGGTAAATATACGTTTTAATCCATCGGTAACGTTTCGACAATGGTTTTTGTCTTCATCAGACCAGACAAAAACCATTGTCGAAACGTTACCGATGGATTAAAACGTATATTTACCAGAACAACAGTGTCCTTATTCCCACTAAATTTACCTATAGTTGTATTGCAAGGACGTGATAAGTTTACCAGGTATTATGTATGTTTTTACCTTTTATAATTGTATTTTGTCTTAACTTTGATTCAGTTTTTTATTCTTTTAACTTTAAACTTTTAAAAATATTTATATGTATGTAACGGTTTTTCCGTTTTCCGTTTATCAGTTTTCTGTTTTCCGTTTCCCGTTTTCCCTTTTTCCCGGTTACCCGTTTGCCCGTTAACCGTTTAACCGTTTACCCGTTTGCCCGTTTACCCGTTTGACCGTTTGCCCGTTTAACCATTTGGCCGTTTTTTCGTTTACCCGTTTACCCGGTAACCCAATTACCCGTTTGCCCGTTTACCCGTTTGCCCGTTTACCCGTTTGCCCGTTTACCCGTTTGCCCCTTTACACGTTTTCCCGTTTGCCCGTTTGTCCGTTTACACGTTTACCCGTTTTCCCGTTTGCCCGTTTACCTGTTTGCCCGTTTACCCGTTGACACGTTTACCCGTTTTCCTGTTTGCCCGTTTGCCCGTTTACCCGTTTACACGTTTGCCCGTTTACCCGTTTGCCCGTTTACCCGTTTGCCCGTTTACACGTTTGCTCGTTTACCCGTTTGCCCGTGTACCCGTTTTACCGTTTGCCCGTTTACCAGTTTGCCCGTTTACCGTTTACCCGTTTACCTGTTTGCCCGTTTACCCTTTTACACGTTTTCCCGTTTACCCGTTTACCCGTTTGTCCGTTGACACGTTTACCCGTTTTCCTGTTTGCCCGTTTACTCGTTTGTCCGTTTACCCGTTTGCTTGTTTGCCCGTTTGCCTGTTTACCTGTTTCCCGTTTACACGTTTGCCCGTTTGCCCGTTTACACGTTTGCCCGTTTACCCGTTTGCCCGTTTACCAGTTTACCCGTTTGCCCGTTTACCCGTTTGCCCGTTTGGCCTTTTGCCCGTTTTAGCCGTTTGCCCGTTTACCCGTTTAACCGTTTACCCGTTTTCCTGTTTATCCGTCTGCCTGTTTGCCCGTTTACCGGTTTGCTTGTTTACCTGTTTACCCGTTTGCCCGTTTTTTCTCTTTGCCCGTTTACCCGTTTTCCCGTTTACCCGTTTGCATGTTTACCCGTTTTCCGCCTTCCGTTTTCCGGTTTTTCGTTTTCCAGTTTTCCCTTTTTCCCGTTTTTTGTTTTTGGATTTTTTCGAAAAGTAATTTTCCGGGGGGCCATCCTTTATGTTAAACAATTAAAAAAGCTGGTATTAATTAAAAATATCTCTACAAGGTTTGATTAGTCTTTAAATAAAAAGTCTGTATTAATCCCGCCACAATACAGACATCCCATGCTAATAAACAAGAAATCAGCTAAAAAAAGAAATGTGTGTATCCAAAAAACGTGTATGGCTTCGCCCGTTTATCGGCCAATATTCTAAATAGTGATTAATTTCAATAGCAAAAATTACAGCGAAAGCCGATCAACCTGGTCGAGGGAATAAAAGCGCGCGATACGAGTGTAATAATTCATCCATTCATAAACGTCGCCCGGTATTGGGATTCTCATCCAAGCTCTTCTGAAAACGGCAGCGGCCATTTATTAAGTCCCCGACTGTACATGAATTTGTTCGAATCTAATTATTCACTTTTATTTACACCGTAGATGTTATATCACCTTCTAATTACGAAATATAGAAAGAGAGGACGACATGTCCCAATAGAATTTTACAGTACATAGAATCTGAACCTTCCTTCGGCACAGCGCGTATACAAAAACCAGCCTCGATGCCGCCCGCACCCCCGTGATGACCCCTTCGTGATCGGTTCGCGTTGCATGTTAGAGCAGATCACGGGTACTTTTAATTTGTGCGCTTAGTAGTTATGTGCAACGATTACTTTTCCATGTATGGAGTAGATACTGACACTTCCTATTCGAGTATCAAATCAAATCAAATCTTTATTTTTCCTCAAAATGATTGTAAAATACAATATCAGATTTTTGTATTCGGTACTAAGTAATCATTATATTATCGGTAAATCCAATAAATACTGAGATTTTCTATGTTGTCAATCGTATACGTATACGCAGTAGTTCATTTAATAATTTAAGTAAATAAATATCGGTCCAAATGATTACAAGTACTCCAAACTCGTTACTCATGCCGATGCCGATACAATTGATACGAAAGTAACACTTCGGCTTCGGTCCCATTCGGGATTCGAGTATTTGGCGCCGAATGATTCGATTACTTCGAATCCGCCCATGTATCAGATATTAAAGTATCGCGTAGTTAGTATTTGCATACCACCAATTTGGCATTATCGGTCGGGCGCTGGCGGTTTGCGCCGCAATTTTTTTTTGTTTTCGTGTGCACTCCCAAAGCTTTTTACCACGCACCGTCACTGGTTCTAGATATTGTCATTTATCTTCTTATTGCATCCATTTCGACACTTTCCATTTTCGTTCTGTATTTTTCTGTTAAGTCTCTATTCCATACAACAGCATGCTTTTCACCATTGTTTCATATATGTTAAATTTTAGATTCTTTTTTTAATTTGCCGAAACTTATTCCTCTGCAAAAATTCTTGAGTGATCCCTAACAGAGTGTGCGGCGCAGAATTCTTTCGAGTTTCAGACTGACGAAAAGCATGCAGTGTTGCCATTTACTTTCAAGCGCATTTTCTAAGTCACATTAAAAAAATCCGGCTACTAATTCTTTACTGTTACTTTTTTTTTCTCATAAATTACAGGATGAAAAAATTAACAGTAAAAAACTAGTAACCGACATTCTTTTTTGTCGCTTAAAAATGTGGTTAAAAGTAAATGGTAACATTGTATCAAAAATCGAAAAATTCAGACGGTTACTCATCACTTCAAAAGTAGACTGGTTTACTGTGGTCTATAATATTTTTCCAATACTGTTTTTTTTTAAATCTATTTTTTATAATTTTTTTAAGCTAAAAAAGGTACAATATTTTAAGTGCTAAAAACAGACAAATTTGGATTTGTGTTAGTTGATATTATGCTCATTTTTTAGTTGAATTGTTTAACAGATACGAAACTATTTTTTTTTTGGAATAAAACCAAATTTTTTGCTGAAAAAAATAATAGTTTTTTATTTGGAAGAACGAATCAGACTTTAAATTATTATGTTCCACCAAAAGCCAGTAAGATATGGATGATTCTACCAAAAGTAGGCTATATGGATATCATTTTTGGTCATTGCCTTTAAATAACAGTACAGCACAGTAAATAATTTTGTTTTTTTAAATTTATGTAACTAATTAGGTGTAATTATCAAATACCAAATTGCAAGTAATGCAAGGACCTAAAACTATAAACAACAAGTGAAATTAAAGAAAGAAAAATAAGAAAAAAGTTTTCTGCTTCGGCCGGGGATCGAACCCGGGACCTCTTGCTACCTAGGCAAACATTCTACCACTGAACCACCGAAGCCACACCACACAGTGTGGCTTCGGTGGTTCAGTGGTAGAATGTTTGCCTAGGTAGCAAGAGGTCCCGGGTTCGATCCCCGGCCGAAGCAGAAAACTTTTTTCTTATTTTTCTTTCTTTAATTTCACTTGTTGTTTAATTAGGTGTAGGCTAAGAAACATTTATTTTCCCGAATTTTAGGAATTATTGCATAAAAATTCCAGAGGGATGAGTATCAGAGGAATGAGTTTTTTAATGGTTTTCCAACCTAAATCAAAATCTATTTAGACTACTTAACTTAAGTTTTATATAAACAAAGTTTCTCTACTTATAATTTTAAAACAATCAACAAAAGTATTATACTATTGATATCAGTCGAATATTTACTTACCAGAGGAATGATAATTGAAGCGTTCCTTTTTGATTTCTCTGAAAAAAAACTAATTTTCTGCCGAAAATAAAAAGATCTATAACTTAAACCAAACTAAAGTTGACATTATCTGTCACAACTTGTCACCCTTACAAGTAAATTAGATATCCAGGGCCGTCTCTTTCTCTAGAAATTAACCGGTAGTATTCACAAATATTGAGTTATTAAAAATGGAGCACGCTTAAAATTGTAAAATTTTCCGGAGAAAATGTTAATTCGGATTTTCAAAAATATGACTGCAAACTTAAGTTTTATCAATTTTTTAATAAATAGTTAAGACTTGGTTAAATATTATTTATTGGGATAAAACATTTCGTTTTAAATCTTATAACTAAAACAATGCTTCATTTGCAGTCTGTGTTTGAAAAATATGCATTCCCACTCCACAGCACCATTTTTGTAGAATCGTCCATAAGGAGTTTCTCTTGGAATGGTAATTTTTTTTGTCCCTTCTGTAACGCGGTAGTGTTTGCTATCTATTTTCCAACTAAATTCTAAAGAAAAAATTTTATGTCCCGATCTGTAACACAGGGACAATTTTTGAAACATCGAAAAATAGTATTACCGAACGTAACAAATCGTAGAAATAAAATTTCGGACTTCCATTGTCTTTATTTATTTTAAAAACACGACGTTTCGGTTAGTAAGTATCTCTAACCGTTATCAAGTGTAAACTAAACAATCTAGTCTCTAGGCTACTACTTATACTACTTGGTGTGCAGTCAGGTGTGACGGCCCGCCCCCTTTTTTATCCTAAGACGCCTGTTTCTCTTAAGGAGTGGTTTCCATATGTTTGGTATGTCCGTGCTTGGTTGACTGAAAACTTCTTTATTCTGCGTTATAAACGCAGCTTCAATAAACTTTCGTTTTCGCCAATGCGACTCCTTATGTAAAACTTTAGCTTCTGACCACTGAATCCTGTGATCATTTGACCATGCATGATCTGCTAAACCGGATTTTTTAATATCCCCTAATTGGGTACTTTTTAGATGTTCATTTACTCTAACCTGAAGAGGGCGTTTCGTTTCACCTACATATGATTTACCACACTCACACGGGACTTGGTAAATACATTCCTTATTATTTGAGGGATTGTCTGGTTTTGTTTTAGTTACAAAACTTCTTATCGTATTTCCCGAAGAAAATACTGTTTTTAAAATAAATAAAGACAATGAAAGTCCGAAATTTTATTTCTACACAATCATTGTCTACGAGTTTCAAACAAAGAGTAACAAATCGTGAGACAGATGGGACAATTTCTTTACATTTCAGCATTTTCCAGACAAAGCAAATTTGTGACAACTTTTTCTAAATTTTTGTTAAAATTTCACCGGTTTTGTTTGGGAAAAATGTTGATTTTATTACTATAATCAAGTTATTCAATAAATATTATTTTTTGGTCTGTGACAGCCAAAAATTAGGTTTTGTTCTAAAAAAAAAGTGTTATACATAGTTTGATGAAATGAGTCGTCAAGTAGATATAAGATAAAATTTGAATTTATAAGCAATTTTTGTAAGTAATGATGTTTAAAATTCTAGAAATAAAATATATTTTGAGTAAAAATATTTAGTTTTTATTTTTAAAGAATATCTAACAGACAGAAACTTTTTTCAGTTTTTTTTTCAGTAACAATTAAAATAAAACTTGTTAGTAATACAAAAAAATTAAAAGAATATTTACAAACATAAAAAAAAAACTAAAAAATACACTTACTTATTTAAAATATAATATAATTTTTTTCTAAGGGTGTTCATTTTTAACACTGTAATGGTATACAGACAAGCTCATTGTACTTGGTACAGTCGGGGACTTTTTAAATGGCCGCCCTTGAAAATAAAAAATATTCTTATTTGAAATTCGGAAAATTAATTTAAACCAAAATAAAAAAATTGTGAACTTTACCTCTGTATGTATACATAAAAAATTAAAAATGTATATTTTTTCATTTCTTTCAGTGATTAATTTTGACAGAAAAAAAATACACCGGCAATTTAAAAAGTCCCCGACTGTACATATAAAATGTAGGTTTACGTAATTAAATTAATTTTTGCAAATAGGCGTACATCCAACACGCATTGTGAATGCAGGCAGACTAAGAAGCAACGCGCTCGACAAAAAGCACTAGTAGCTAGCTGTTTCTCAGACAGGGAAGCGTGGCAGAGAGACGAAATGATGTTTGAGGAGAGCGCTTTAGTTTGCTACACTGATGGATCCAAACTATCAGAGAGTAAAACCACAGGAGCGGGAGTATACGTGGAAAAACTAGAAGTTTAGAAGAGCTATTCGCTCGGTGAGCAGGCTACTGTTTTTCAAGCAGAAGTCTACGCCATAATAATGGCGGCAACCCTAGAAGAGGTTCGGAACAGCGAAGAGGAGCTATATACAGGGTGTCATTAAAAGTTTGTAACAAACTTTGACAGGTGATAGTATACATAAAAAAAAAGAAAAAAAGTTCATATGAACATAGGTCCTAAAATGCATAGTAGGGGAGCTACGGGCACCAAAAGGGTTAATATCGAAAATGGTTTTTTTTATACAGCAACTTTAAAAAGCTATGGAATTTTACAAAAAATTACAAATATTAATTAATTTTTACCCTTCATATTGTGGTAAGGTAAAAAAATAATTACTTAACTCAAAAGGGTACTTTTGGTAGGGGTGGGGGGTTGTTTTAACAAGAATTTTTTTTTGTATTGCATTTTTTTACATTTTGAGTCCATTTTTAAAAACTACTCCCTTTTTTAAGTAAAAAAGGTACTCTTGTCTAAAGTTGCCCAGAGCAACGGTTTACGAGATAATTGAACGCAAAAGTTATTCTGCTTATAGGAGGTACTAAAAAAATTTACGCTCAATTATCTCGTAAACCGTTGCTCTGGGCGACTTTAGACAAGAGTACCTTTTTTACTTAAAAAAGGGAGTAGTTTTTAAAAATGGACTCAAAATGTAAAAAAATGCAATACAAAAAAAAATCTTGTTAAAACAACCCCCCACCCCTACCAAAAGTACCCTTTTGAGTTAAGTAATTATTTTTTTACCTTACCACAATGTGAAGGGTCAAAATTAATTAACATTTGCAATTTTTTGTAAAATTCCATAACTTTTTAAAGTGGCTGTATAAAAAAAACCTTTTTGATATTAACCCTTTTGGTGCCCGTAGCTCCCCTACTATGCATTTTAGGACCTATGTTCATATGAACTTTTTTTCTTATTTTTATGTGTACTATCACCTGTCAAAGTTTGTTACAAACTTTTAATGACACCCTGTATATATGCTCTGACAGTCAAGCCACCCTGAGGCGCTAAACGCACCCAAGATTGCTGACGGCTTGGTGGAAGAATGCGCAGAGGCGCTGGAGACCCTAAGCGATGGCAAACGGGTGACGCTGGTTTGGGTTCCGGGACATACGGGGGTACCAGGCAACGAGAAGGCGGACGAACTCGCACGACTCGGGGCAGGAACCGCCTATGTAGGACCGGAGCCACTTTTGGGCGTGACAAAAAGACAAGTGCAAAACGGACTCAACAAATGGGCCCAGGACGCGCTATTAAACTCCTGGGAAACAGGAACGGGTTGCAGACAGACCAGAGAATTCGTAGACCGTCCAAAAGCGACCAGAATTAGATGGATGCTGGGACGGACACGAAAAGACCTCGGACTGCTGATAGTTACTCTAACCGGACATAACCGGTTGAGGAAGCACATGACACGTATATGAGTCGAGAATGACCCTACCTGCCCAGCCTGTGGACAGGAAGAAGAGACATCAAGACACCTCGTGGCAGAATGCGAGGCCTACGCAAGGAAGAGACAACAGGCACTCTGAGCGAGGAAGAACTGCACATGCTCAAATGGGCAGACTTACTGGACTTTGTAAAGAGAACAGGAAGGCCCAATGAGTTACCCGACCATCAAAGGGAAGTGCAGAGAGTGGGTTAAGGGACAGACTTGGGGCATGGCAAAAAGGGCCTACTCTGGCCTACTTGTCAGACCTGCGGGTCAACCCCCCCCACTACCACTACTAGCTGTTTGGGTCGGAAGAAAATTGGCAGATTAACTTTCTATGAACCTAGTAGAATGATTATGTCTGTACATCTACTATTTTTTAGCTAAATGTCAACTGAGAAATAAAACAATAATTTAAAAAATTGTGCAAAAAAAGTACCTAGCTAACAAAAATTCTACTGACTAAACACCATGGGCGCACCCAGGGGGGGGGAGGCCGGGGCCGGGGCCCGGGCCCCCCCCAAGCCTTAGATTTTTTAATATATTTTCTACATATTTGATGATAAAACATGAAAAATACCTTAAAATTTGACATCAGGAGGCTTCGGCCCCCCCCCCCCAACCCCAAGCAGTGGCGTAGTTGCGAAAAGACATGATGACCTTTTTTTTTTGGCTGTCGGCCCCCCCACACATGATGACCTTTTTGCTTTTTTTTTTTTTTTTTGGTCGCTAGATTTTTGAAGGCGCGCTTTGTAGCTGTCGGGCCCCCCCCAAGACACATTCCTGGGTGCGCCACTGTAAACACCCTTACAAAAATTAAACCTAATTATAGCATTTACTTAAGACTTAAGACTTAATTGGGTAAAATATTTTGAATTTCAAAATACGGTAACTTATGTTTACGGATATATTATTATTTACAAACAATTAATAAATTATGGTACTTTGTCCTATCTAGGATTTTATTACAATAAAATAAAACTAAAATTTTATATGGAAAAGCATGATTTTGGCGTCTTTTCAGTTACCCCCAAAGATTATAGAATATAATATACATAGAGTTACCAGATGTCCGGATTAATCCGGACATGTCCGGATTTTTACTACGTCCAGGTCCGGGCGGATTTTTCATAAACGTCCGGATTTTAAAGTAGCCGCCTTTATCAACATCAAATAATGCAAAATAAACTAGTTTCAAAAAATGTAATTACACAATAATCGTCGATAAATTTAGCAGTGTGAATTCACCTTTAAGCGGGGTCTTCACATAACGTTTTACCTTACATCTTGTCTGTTCAGTCAAAACGCATCAAGTAAAACTTTGTGTGTAGACGGAAAAACGGACGTTTTACTTGAACTGATTTAAGACGAAAGACCGCCTAGAGAACTGACCGGATCACGCATTGTTTTCCAATAAAACCATCGTTTTGTATCAAAAACTGATCTAAAAACGTACGTTAAAACTATCAAGTGTCTACGCTAGTCTTTGTAGTAGAATACTTACCCTAGTTTCCTTGTACATTCTAGAATCAGTTTGTTTAATCTTTAAAAATAAACACAGACAAGATTATAACTACCATCATAATCACAACACTAGGCAAAGACAAGTAGTTCGTCTTCCAATCCCTTCCCAACAAACAATTAAAGTTGTAACGACGAAACCCCAACTAGAAAGAATTTCTTAAAAGTAACCGCAACGTACTCCCGCTACGTCTCAGTATACCATACAGCGACGTTATAATTCCCTAAGTGGGGAACCAATTTCTGGTTATAACTACTTGGCCAAGTGTTTAAAGTCACTGTAGTAACAACTACACTACTGCGTCATAGCCAGGTATCTACTACGTCGTAGAGGCTGTTTTTTTTCCGTAATGGCATAAAAGTTGCGATGTAGTTGCAAATAATATAATCGTTTCTTTTTGGTAGAATTGTTACACAATATGGTGGACACAACAGTAAACAGACTCGCTTAGTTTTTTTGTTTGGTTATGGTTATAATATGAACTATGTTATCCAAAAGTGTGAGAATTTACGAGCAGAGGATCAAAATTCGAGTGCGACGCAAAGTTTTTTGTATAACATGCATTATATATATTGCAAAAAACCGGTGCGCCCGTAAAATTGAGCCGTTTTCTGGTAGCTGATGGAATTTTTGTGTTGTGATTTTGGAGGTTATGTTTTCATAATCGACAGTTAACTCTAACAAATGGTGCTTAAGAAGAACATTTTTGGTAAGCTTCAACTAATTTGTTTATAAAATAGTATGGCTCTTTAATATGAGCTCATAAAACGACAACAAAAATATTAAATTTTCTTTCTTACATAAAAACATGGCGTCCCAAACTATATTCCCTGATAGTCGAAAAGGTTACTTGAAAGTAGTTGCGGCTTTAAAGTTGATCCAAAAAGTTATTTTGTCTACATTGTTACATCAGATGTTACTATGATGACACAAACTTTTGTGGTAAAAATTAAAGTTATAATGTAGTTGTCGGATACACTTGTTTGGGACTCCAATGAAGCTTAACTTTCTAGTGGTAATTAAGTAGGATATAAAAGTCAGGGCGACTACGAAATAACGACTAAAAAGAAAGTAAAACTTTAGCAACGTCCTATTGTGGTAAAGAAGACTATCAGAATCGACTATCAAGAAACAATCCTATGAAGTAGTTTAGAGGGTCGTTTTTACGAAACATCTACTATTTCCTGATACTAAATAGTAGTTAGAACTAAAAAGTAACAAATTTTGGTTGGGATCACCACATTTCTACTATAAGAAAGTAGCAAAGCCTTTAGAACATGTAGCCGCTACTATAAATGTTAGTTGGGTTGTTCAACAATGATACAAAAATCCATTATCTACGAAAGTAGAAAAATTTTTCATAAACTTCCATTGCAATTCCGAGAAATTAATGGATATAATGGCTTTAGAACTGCTATTAAGGAATACCTTTTGGAAAAGTGTTTTTATACCTTGGAAGAGTTTTATATAAATAACTAAATGAAAGGAATCTTCCAAGAAGTGTTTTATATATTTTTAAACTTTTTAAATGTTTTGTATTGTTAATTTGGTTTTGTTTTTTTTTTAATGCTTTTATTTTGTTTTAATCTCTTAATCTTTTTTGATTTCTTACTGTTTATATTTGATCGTTGTTTGATTCTCCATCAAACAACGATTTAATTAATATGTGTGAATGTAGATAGATAGATATACCCAACTAACATTTATAGTAGCGGCTACATGTTCTAAAGGCTTTGCTACTTTCTTATAGTAGAAATGTGGTGATCCCAACCAAAATTTGTTACTTTTTAGTTCTAACAACTATTTAGTATCAGGAAATAGTAGATGTTTCGTAAAAACGACTCTCTAAACTACTTCATAGGATTGTTTCTTGATAGTCGATTCTGATAGTCTTCTCTACCACAATAGGACGTTGCTAAAGTTTTACTTTCTTTTTAGTCGTTATTTCGTAGTCGCCCTGACTTTTATATCCTACTTAATTACCACTAGAAAGTTAAGCTTCATTGGAGTCCCAAACAAGTGTATCCGACAACTACATTATAACTTTAATTTTTACCACAAAAGTTTGTGTCATCATAGTAACATCTGATGTAACAATGTAGACAAAATAACTTTTTGGATCAACTTTAAAGCCGCAACTACTTTCAAGTAACCTTTTCGACTATCAGGGAATATAGTTTGGGACGCCATGTTTTTATGTAAGAAAGAAAATTTAATATTTTTGTTGTCGTTTTATGAGCTCATATTAAAGAGCCATACTATTTTATAAACAAATTAGTTGAAGCTTACCAAAAATGCTCTTCTTAAGCACCATTTGTTGGAGTTAACTGTCGATTATGAAAACATAACCTCCAAAATCACAACACAAAAATTCCATCAGCTACCAGAAAACGGCTCAATTTTACGGGCGCACCGGTTTTTTGCAATATATATAATGCATGTTATACAAAAAACTTTGCGTCGCACTCGAATTTTGATCCTCTGCTCGTAAATTCTCACACTTTTGGATAACATAGTTCATATTATAACCATAACCAAACAAAAAAACTAAGCGAGTCTGTTTACTGTTGTGTCCACCATATTGTGTTACAATTCTACCAAAAAGAAACGATTATATTATTTGCAACTACATCGCAACTTTGATGCCATTACGGAAAAAAACAGCCTCTTCGACGTAGTAGATACCTGGCTACGACGTAGTAGTGTAGTTGTTACTACAGTGACTTTAAACACTTGGCCTAGTAGTTACAACCAGAAATTGGTTCCCCACTTAGGGAATTATAACGTCGCTGGATGGTATACTGAGACGTAGCGGGAGTACGTTGCGGTTACTTTTAAGAAATTCTTTCTAGTTGTCGTTTCGTCGTTACAACTTTAAATGTTTGTTGGGTATTTATTCACCAAACTATTATACAAATACAGGCTTTGCCACAAAATGATAGTATTTGCAATTGTAAAGAATTATAGGTGATTAAGGTGACTGAAGAACACTAGGTATATGACAAACCTTTTTTTTTCTCACTGATGAACAAACAGACAAAAAATATGTTTAAAAATATTTTAAAACCAGTTTCTAGCTTTTACGGTGCTAAATTAAGTAGCATTTTTTTTAAAATTTTTTTAATGATTTTTGTTTTGTAATGATGTTGAATTATCTGGAAGCAAGTTATAGTAAGTTAAGCCGGCAAAGTAAGCCAATTTTCTAATAAAATTATGATTAAATTTGGGCTGCACTAGCTTTTTGTGTTTCTTGTGCTATAGGTATGCACATCTGTAAATTTTTATTATTATTATTATTATTTTTAATTTGTTTACATTTTCATGGACACAATTTGAAAGTTTAAATAGATATATATCACAAGTGGTTAAAATTTGTTTTTCTTTAAATATGTTTCTGCACTTTCTTATTTTACCTATCTGTTTTGCTTTGCTTGTTTTTTTTTATAATTGCAGGTCCTAGCCATTTCCTACTTATTTTTTGCTAGAAATTACCTAGTATTTTAAAAATGTGAACTTATTTTTATTAGTTTTACTTAATTATAATTTTAGACAAAATATTTTTTTTCTTCGACAATAAAGCTTTTTCTGACTCTGACTCTGACTCTGTCTTTCAACCGTCATACTTGACCCTTTTGACTGACAGGCAAGACGTAAGGTAAAACGTTATGTGAAGACCCCGCTTAAAGTAGTATTATTAATTTCGCCTTGTTGAAGTTTACACTTCTGCCGTGTGGTCTTAAGCACACACAATTTCTTTGATGAAGTTTGTAATCTAAAAAAGTACATATCAGACAATTCTACTTCTGATGACCACAATCTGCCTACCCACGAAAAATAGGCAAAATATTTTATTGCAAGTATTTCTACCCAGTGGACCAAAGAAAGAAATAGGCTGCGTTTATCTTCTATAAAAGAAATACTCATGACTTTATACAATTTAAGAAATATGAGCTGGTCAGAATTTTACGATTTTGTACTTCTGCCTAAAAATTCAACGCTGTTGAATAAAATACAAAGCAGTGAAAAGTACCTATAAAATAGTAGGTATATTATGGTATTTATTAGTTATTGTTTCAATTAAAAAAAAAGTTGATTTTTTGTGTGTGGCATCGAAAAAATTTTGACGTCCGGATTTTGTCCGGATTTTCTTGACGGCTGGTCCTGGTTAGAGACGTTTTCATCTGGTAACCCTAAATATACAGGGTGTTCTAAGTTAAGTGTCCACCATTGCTTTTTTGTTATTAAAGATAGAAAAAAGTTTAAATTCGCAAATTAGTAGAATTTTTGATGCTCTTTAAGATACCTAAATCAAAAAAATAAAACACTGCTTTTTAGAGTTTTTGAGTTTTTTCAAAAAACAAAAAAATAATTAATTGAACACTCTGTATTTTGTAATTTTTTCTGATAGGTCTTTCAATTCCAAACAAAAATTTTTTATTGATTTTTTTTTCTAAAGTTAAAAATAACGAAGATATTTTGAATTTGGAATATCGTCGTTATTTAAAACTTTGAAAAAAAAATCAAAAGAATTTTTGTTTAGAATTGTAAGACCTATCAGAAAAAATTATAAAATACAGGGTGTTCAATTAAAATTTGTTTTATGTTTTTTGAAAAAACTCAAAAACGCGATGTTCGGTTTTGTTTTTTATTTAAGCATCTTAAAGGGCGTCTAAAATTCTACAAGTTTGCCAATTTAAACTTTTTTCTATCTTTAATAATAACAAAGTTAGCAATGGTGGACACTTAACTTGCAACAACCTGTATATATATATTAATGTTACTCGTATTTTTTAACCTAGCCAAGGCCAACACAAAAATAGAGGCCACGACCCTAAAAAAATCAGCTGTTCTCCCGGGGCTGAATTTTACATTGGGTCTTATGGGAGGCCAGACGTTTTTTTATGATATTTTCAAAATGGCACTACAGATTTCCGCAAAATTTCAGTGAAATATTCTCAGACACCATCCCGATATTCCACCCAAGGTTTGTAAGGAAGCAACATGATTAAAAGGTTAAAATCTTCAAGATTTAGCATTCCTTATTTTGAATTCAAATTACCCGCCATGTACCACATGCCAACTGTTATATTTGACATGTATTTGACTTTGTCATATGTGATTGTCACATTCGCTTCTGCTTTAAACTTAATTTTTGTGTGAGCTAATGAAGCGGCTATGAAAAATTAGGGCTTACTATACATTTAAAAAAAATTGTTCTGCCAGAATAAAGTAAAAACAATCTCAAAAACGGCTTTTTTTAAAGACAATCAGCTGTGTCGTAACGTGACCATCAAAAAAGAATCAGCCCCGGATGTGACGTCAACAAAGTGGAGGATCGTGGCCCGTCCATTTTGATAGCCCTGACCTAGCATTTAAAAAAAAATGACAGTACAATATCTACAGTTTGACGCCAAATTTATACTTGCAATTTTTTTTTGTTGAGCGTATTAAGTACCATGTAAGTGAGTATACAAAGTCAGTAACAAAACATAAAATGGATAACTTCAAAAATGGTATAGTAGTGGTTGTACAGTCAGAAACTTTTTAAATTGCCGCGGTCGAAAATAAAAAAATATTCTATTGGAAATTAGGAAAACTAGTTTTGTCAAAAATAGTGAACCTTACCCCTGTCTAAATATATATAGAGAAAAGGTGTCTACTATCGCATAGGTTCCTTATATCGGATAGTCAAGTATTTTCTAAACTACTGGTCCGATCTACTTGCGTGTGCATGTACCGATGCTACACCAAGCTGTACAAATTTTACATAAATTACAGATTTCTGCGGCAAGTTTTTATTTGCGGTTCAGTTGTTTACGTGAAATCATAGTGCACGAAAATTTTACCGCTGCTGATTATAGGCAATCTATTCTTAGAAGGTAAGACAAATTATTAATTTGATTTACATCATTTTATTAAACATATTGTAAGGTTTTATTTGATGTATAATTTATTAGGTTTAGTGCAGTTTTGTCTTTTCAAAAAGGTTAATAACCTCACATATAATGTATGCCCTAATATCGGACACTGGGTTTCCCAATTTTGATTTTAGTTTTAAGGGTTGGCAAATTATTTTTGTATTGCAAAAATATTATGCTAGTGTTTGGTTTTAACTGATTAAAAAGTATAATAAAAAAAGCTCTAACTTTACTATGGGTTCCAGATATCGGACATTTGCGATATTGGGACTACCTCCTATCCGATATTAGGACACCATTTTTAAAATGGTGATTTTTGTATTCCAAAATATATTTTTATCTGTCTCAGAAAAGAATTAAGTTTGACATTTGGCATTTCTGAATATTGAAAAATATAGGTAACGTAATTGTTTTTTTTATACTCCAAAACAAAAAAGTATCTGATAATAGGCACCTTTCCTCTACATATTTAAAAAAATATTTTTTCTGATATCTTTAACTGATAAATTTTGACAAAAAAAAAGTACACTGGCAATTTAAAAAGTTTCTGACTGTACATACCTTATAACTAGATACTTAATGTCGTTTATTAATATACAGGGAGTCCATATCAAATTCTAAATTGTAAAGATTAAACTAAAAAAAATTTTTTTTCAATACTTTAAACCGGTAAAAAATAGAGTGATGAAATAGTAGTTTACCTAACTAGTGCGGAAAGTGCCTCTTTTCCGCACGCGATTGCAGATGGCCAAACGACGCGATAGCAGAGTTTGGCCAGCAATCAAGTGCGGAAAAGACACTTTACGCACGAGTTAGGTACACTATTTTTTCTATAAGCGTGAGGAAAAAACTAAAAATTAATCAGAAAATTATTTATATTCAAAACGTTTTAATCAAATCAATTATTATTATTCACATTCTAGCGGCTTCTAGAACTGACTGGGGTAGATCTTCGTCCGAAGAATCCATTGAAAATCTGATTTTTTTGTTGAAAAAGTCAAAAGACGCTTGTATCTGCAAAATTGGCTTTGTTTTGACAGTTTGTTTGTACTTTGTTGCTATGGTGATTTAAGATGCCAAATCTAAAACCACTAGTGTTCATTGTTGTTTGACATTGACAATGACGATATTTATACCGGGGAGGTTTAAAACTTATAATTTGAACCTATTTTACTGAAAACTTTATTTTATCGAAAATATTGAAAATATAGCAGAATTTTAGTCAATTTGAATATTTTTAGGATATTTCGTGTGCTAGGAAAGATACAAATGTATTTTGAACGGTCTAAATGTTATAGAACACCTCAAAATCGTAACAAATTTACTTTTCCGCACTAGTGCGAAAAAGTGGCACTTTCCACACTAAAATGCGTGCGGAAAAGTGGACTTTTCCGCACGCTTATAGAAAAAATGTTTTTTGCCTCGGGATAAAAATGAGTGCCACTTTTCTCCCTTGGTCTAAAATATACTATTTTGAACTTTCTAAAAGAAGCTAGAAAAATCCAAACTTTCCAAAACTATCCACCACTTATTTGGACACCCGTTACTTCGGTTTTATAGATATTTTAACAATATTTATTTGGAGACTAGAAAAGTGTATATAAAAATTCATTAGAAATTATAGGTACCTACTGTTACATAGATCATAATATATAAATTAACAAGAAAGTTTATAGTTAAGATGCTGGCACAAAAATTTGATGTAAAGAATCTATTATATTTTTTTAAATAAAAATAAAATAAAAGTAGACGATAGTAAGGACACTTAACGGAAAGGCAAGCTTTATAAAGCTAGCTTTACGATAAGTGACCTTAGACAATAGACATAACAAAACTAAGAACATAAAAATTCAATCAATCACTCAACACTTATGTAACCTTTTTTTGATTATTAGTATTACAAAGGTCCAGTGGCGTATATACGGGGGGGGGGCCTGGGGGGCCCGGCTAAGATTTTTTTGGATATTTTCCACATGAATACAAACATAAAATAGCATAAAATACAGCCTCATGAGGTCTCGGGCCCCCCCACCAAAACTGTCTCGGGCCCACCCCGAAACTTTTTTCTATATAAGCCACTGCAAAGGTCCATTCGATTTAGTATATTTTGGAATCTTTTGGCCCTGACAACCAGCGGCGTAGCGTGGGGGGGCGCGGGGGGTTCGTCGCCCCCCCCGCCCCGAGGGTAGTGGCGCCCCATAGGTGGGAGAGGCGCCCTTGTGACTCATCGGCCGCCCCCTCACACATGATGACCTTTTTTTTTTTTTTTGGCCGCAAGATGCGTGAGTGAGAGGCGCCCTTGTGACTTATCGGCCGCCCCCTGACACATGATGACCTTTTTTTTTTTTTTTTTTTTTTTTTTTTGGTCGCAAGATTTGTGTTTTCAGATGTCCAGAGGCGCCCTTTTTAGCTGTCGCCCCCCCCCCCCGCCCTTTCGGGCACGCTACGCCGCTGCTGACAACCAGACGCCCAAACCAGAATTCAAGAAGTAGATAGAAATAAAACTGAAATTTTAAAAGTGGTCACATACCGGATGGGCCAACAAAAAAAGGACAATTTTTTTTTCATTATTACTTTTGAACTATAAAATCGATTTTAAAGAGACAAACTGTACTTGGCAGATAATTAATCAGAGTTTTGACTAAATATATTTTTTTGTCCGCCATCTCAAAATCCAAGATGGCGGACGAAATCAAATGGTACCCTTCAAAGATGCTCGTTTATTCTTGTGTTGCGAACATGTTTAAATTATTTTTGTAAATTGGCAAAAAAACTGCGTTCTTTCCACGTGCAACAAGGTATGAATCAGCAAAATCGGCTCAGTGGTTTTAAAAAAAATATTTTTGTTTCAACCATTGGACAGAACAGACGTATAATCTGTAAAACAATGGCTGAAACAAAATTAGATTGTTTGAGAACCACTACACCGATTTTACTAATTTGTACCTTGTTGTGTAGGGAAAAAGTAGTGCTTTTCTACAAATTAAAAAAAAACTAAAACATTTTCGGAAAATAAAAATAAACACGCCATTTTTAAGTATCAAGTATGATTCTGTCCGCATTCTTAAACTTTTAGATGGCGATAAATTTTTATCATGATATATATAAAGCAATCAATTTTTACCAGGATGTTTGTTATTTCATTAAAATCGGTTCAGTAGTAATGAATTTGTAAGGAAATAAATGCAGATTCGCACACCCGCTAAAAAAGAGTCACAACTCAAAAATCGCCCTTATTGAAATAAACCTGCCGCCATCATCGAAATAACTTGTACTTTCTTCTATAAAAGCGTCACATTTATGTTTCGACAATTCACCGCGAAATGGCGATGTGACTCTTTTATTTTGTCCAGTTTAGCTGAGAATGCGTTCCTTCACAGTGTCACTTTTGACTTTATAACAGCGTGAAAGTGGAGTTTCATCCTGAAAAGAGTCACTGTTAGCTCCCGCTAAATTTCGCGGTTGTTTATATATTTTTAAAACCACACAATTGTATGAAGGACAGAGTGCATTTCGCGCATTTGGACATGCGCACCAACAACCAGAGAGATCCTTTGTCAAGCGCCTCGAAAAATGGCGTGTTAATTTCGTTCTCCAACTATTTCAAATATCTACACCTGAAAGTGCTCGATTTTGGTGTACTGAAGCATAGAAAAGAAACTTCAGCCCTTCAGCTACGTGGTGACATCATTAGATCCAATCAGGGGCCCCTTAGAACGTGGAGAAATTGGCTGCAAACTGGTGAGTGCCTTTGTTTCTGATTGCCGTTGTGTGGCACAAAAATTAACCTATGGACCTTTTCATTATTTCGTAATTTCATATCAATATATTTATGTTTGTTCGCGCTTCATTTAATTAAAATATTTACAGTCCATTGCAGTTATCGTTTTTCTTACTGCGGGCATAACAGTCACATTTCGAGTTGTGAAGGTTTTCGTGTGAACTGTTGGTTAAATCTGACCCATATAACAAGTAAAATACTGTTCTTTTTTGTGTTGTGACAGTTTTTTCGAATTGTTCAGTGTACTTAGAATTAAGGAGAATAAGAAAAAAATCTTTTGAATTTATTAGGGAATAATCACATTCCCAGTTGTTATTCAGCATTTTATAACTCGTTGTAAAAATAAATACAAGGTTTCGTCTTTATTTGTTTTATTTTTTTCAGCGGCGTAGCGTGGGGGGGGGGCGCGGGCGGTTCGTCGCCCCCCCCCCGCCCCGAGGGTAGTGGCGCCCCCTAGGTGGGAGAGGCGCCCTTGTGACTTATCGGCCGCCCCCTCACACATGATGACTTTTTTTTTTGTTTTTTTGTGGTCGTAAGATTCGTGAGAGGCGCCCTTATCGGCCGCCCCCTGGCACATGATGACCTTTTTTTTTTTTTTTTTTTTTTGGTCGCAAGATTTTTGAGAGGCTCCTTTTTGACCTTTTTTTTTACCACAAGATTTTTCATCAGTTTTCAGAGGCGCCCTTTTTAGCTGTCGCCCCCCCCGCCCTTTCGGGCACGCTACGCCGCTGCCGCCATCTTGCATTTTAAGACGGCGGACAAATAGATATATTTAGTCAAAACTCTGATTAATTATCTGCCAAGTGCAGTTTGTCCCATTAAAATCGATGGTATAGTTCAAAAGTTATAATGAAAAAATTGTGTGTGCTTAAGACCACACGGCAGAAGTGTAAACTTCAACACGACGAAATTAATAAAACGGGCCTTCATCTGCATCATCATATCACTATTGTTCCTCTCACAGTTAGTCGACTCGAGCCGACTTCACCCGAATGAGCGTTACATAGCCGAGCCTGACGGCTCAGTTCAATTCACTACCCACAAAAACTGCTAAACGAGCCTAAAGAAGTTTACACTTAAAAAAAAAATTATCCGGTTTTTTTTTGTTCCACCCGGTATAAACCGAATCGACCATACCTAATTTGCATTCTTGACACTAGGAGCAAAAAAAACTGTTATTCATACAATCATTTTTTTATTTTTTTTTGTTTTCTTTCTCTCTCTCTCTCTTTTCTTTCTTTCTCTCTCTTTCTCTCTGTCCCTGTTAAAATTGTTTCTTATAAATTTATCTTTAGCAAATATAAAATAAGGTTTTATAAAGATAGATAAAAAATCATTAACAAAACTAGATTTGTGGTCCGTACTCAATTTTAAATTAGGTAATTGTTTGAGGCATTGTACAGGGTGATTCAGTATAGTTTGTTTCCCCGGTTGGCAGCTTTATTATTGATGGAAAAAAGTTTCTTGTAGTCTTTTACGCATAACTTTGACATTTATTTGCACAACCTCAAAAATTTTATTACTGTTTTTTGTGCACGTAAATGTTCATTAAAGCACCGCTCCGTTTTAAGATTGATTTAAAGGACTCTCTATATAGAGGGGTTTTTGAGCAATAGCCTAAAACTCTATTAGATAAAACTCTTTCAAAAAAGTATATTACAGAACCTAATGATCCCTGTCCCTATGTTCCCTCCCCTTTTTCTCATTGTAGTCCACATAAACTCTCACAACCTCTCCTGAATACTTCCTCTGAGAGGGCATAAAGTAAAAATCGGCTGGCATGTTGCCTCCATTTTTGGGGGGCGAAGCCCCATGTTTATCGTAGTGCGTCCTTGGTAAAGAAAATGTGTTTCTATCTTGGGGACTCATACTGTATCTGTCTTGTGGGCTCATATACGCCGCCGATTTTGGTCTTTGGAGACTCCTTGAGTCTCCGGGTGGTGCCTGAGGGGGTACACTTGGCGGGCGACCTTGAGGTCTAGGTGGATGTGACCTTGGACGGCTTTGAGGAGGTGCTTGTTTACCATTTGGTGCCGTGTGATGAGTTCCGTTTGGGGGTTTTTTGGTTTCCTCTGCTTCGTATGTGTCAAAAGCGTAATTCGTATTGGAAGAGTAATCCTTCCAGGCTGAGTTAGGGATCAGATGGTCCTACAAATTACAAAAAATTAATTTATCTTGATATAATCAGTTAAAAATTGGTTTGTTTTTGTGTGGTAAGGATGAATAAAGTTTGTGCCTGTGCACCGAGTGTGAAAATAAATGTGTCGCAGGAATCGCAGGATATATCGAGTCGCGCACAGGTCGTCATATTTTTTGAATGGGTAGTATGTTGCAAAAAGAGGAGGAGCGTCACACACGCACCACAAGAAACGTGCGCTGTGCGTGAACTGAACGGCGCACATAGGAGTATTTGTATAATAAAACAGGACAAAATTTATTTGTTGTTTGTTTTTAAAATTTCTTTAAATAAATGACAAATTTTGATGGTTATGAGCTGTTTATTTAAAAATATATACAAGGTGTTCAAAGTTAAGTCGGCACTATTACTAAATTCCTTAATATGGGATCTACTGGGTCGGTTAAATAGAGAAATTTGTAGTATTTTTTCCGCAGATTACGATGGTAAAAACAAAAACAAAATAAATAAGGCGTAGGGGAGTTATTGTAAAAAATACATTTTTTTTTAAATAGGAAATCCGGTTCACAGAAAAGCCAATGAAAAAGAAAATTGGCTTTAAACAAAAGTTATTTCATAACTTTTTCCCTTAAAATCCCCTTAATACCCACTATTCTTAGGAAAGTTGTTAAACTTTTTTAAGCATAGGGGATATGGGTTTTGGTTTTTAAATCTATCAAAAGAGGTCTGCCTTTCTTTAGAAAATCGTAAATTTATTTTTGATTTTTTCCTTTAGGAGAAAAGGTCCAAGTACAACTTTTGCTATCGACTGTATGTACTGTATTCCGGGTGTCCCAGCAAAAAAAAATAGTGGCGACTTAACTTGGAACGTCCTGTATATATGGGGTTTCCCACAAGTCATGGATCAAACGGAGTAAAGTGATCTGGATGGTCATTTGTTCTTAGAATAACTAGATTGGTACATAAGTATATTTCGATAATTCGATTATTAATCATCATAAATACATAAACCCATACGCCCATATTACTGCTTTAAATACATAAAAGAATAAATTTTACATTTTAAAATATGATGCATACATTTCCACATTCAATAATTGTTTTGTTTACGAAAACATAATAACACGAGAAGTAAAACCACAAAACACAGCGTCGAGAACAAAGGCATGTTACTCCAACATTGATGCAAGTGGTAAGATATCTGAGGGCACGGCAGTGCCTCGCCAAGTTCGCGTGCCGTAAACATCTTTTCTGGAAACATTTCAGCCGATATTTGACCTATCTAAAACTCTACTTCGGAATGAGCTACGAATCTCAAACTTTGCACAGTCGTATATCTCCATGGAGTTAACAACCCCTCCAAATTTCATGGCATTCCATAAAGTAGTAAAGTAGTTACGAAATTTCAAAAAACGTCGAAATTGCCACTCACTTACTGACTCACTCATGTATAGATCATCAATATTCTACTGTACTTCCAGACATGCTACAAAGCTGAAATTTGGCAGATTCATAGAACTTATGACCAAACCCCTGGAAAAAAATAAAAAAATCCCAAAATCTTAATTGACTTCCCTTCCCAATACATTTAAAGTTATGTAAAAGTAGCATTGCCCACTTCCAGAAAGGCTAGAGAGTTGAGCTTTGGCAGACTGATAGGAACTATGATAAAACTATAGGAAATTAAAACACCCCAAAATTCTAATTTACTTCCCTCCCCTATAAATGTAAAGTAAAGTAAAAGTAACATTGCCCACTTCCAGACACGCTAGAGAGCTGAGCTTTGGAAGACCGATAGTAACTATGATAAAGTTATAGAAAAAAATTAAAACACCCCAAAATTCTAATTTACTTCCCTCCCCTATAAATGTAAAGTTATGTAAAAGTAACACTGCCCACTTCCAGAAACGCTAGAGACCTGAGCATTGGAATGCTGATAGAAATTATGATAAAACCATGGGAAAAAATTTAAAAAGCCCAATATTTTCATTTACTCTCCTCCCCTATAAATGTAAAGTTATGTAAAACTAACATTACCTACTTCCAGAAACGTTAGAGGGCTGAGCATTGGAAGACTGATAGGAACTATGATAAAACTATAGGACAAAATTTAAAAACACGACAATTTTAATTTATTTCCCTTCCCTATACATGTAAAGTTATGTAAAAGTAACATTGTGTACTTTCAGAAACGCTAAAGAGCTGAGCTTTGGAACGCTAATAGGAACTACGATAAAATCATGGAAAAAAATTAAAAAACCTCAAAAATTTAAGTAAGGCATTGCAAAAATTTTGAACAATATTTCGCATATTTTACTAGTTTAAAAATTAAGTATTATCCAATTCCTTTAAAAAAGAAGTGAAATCATAACAAAAACATTTCATGTAAAAAAAAACCAAGTACGCGAAAATGGCATTCCGTAAAAAGAATTGAGTTAAAAGTAAAGCCAAGTTCTCCAATGCAAATTTCAAAATGAAAGGTTCTTACTAGTTTGGAAATATTTTTCTAAACTTGGCTATTACGGCTGTAAATGACTCTTAGGCACAGTGCTAAATTGAACATAAAGAAGTTTGGCTGTAATAGGAAAGTTTAAAAAAAATATTTCCAAACTAGTAAGAACCTTTCATTTTGAAATTTGCATTGGAGAACTTGGCTTTACTTTTATTTATAGTATTTTGCTAATTTTTACTTTTAACCGGTTTTATTAAACAAATACTCCTTCGTGCGGCAAGCTTGTTGCTTTCTGCTTTTCAACATACTATTCATTCAAAAAACATATTATATTTCTCCTGTACCACCTTGTAAGATTCATTATGTATTTTACATAAAATATTATTAGTCGTTTCCTCAGACTAGTCTTTGTTTATTAATCTGAGGTTGTTTCACAGCCCCCTCAATTTAATTAATTTGAGGAGGATGTGTTTTGTTCTTTAAAAGTCGAAACGTTGAAAATAATTTTCTTAGGCAGAGGGTCAACATGTTGAATCTTACTGTACACCGACTCAGAAGTGAGTGCATTTTTGTGCTTGTATGAAATAGTAGGTACTTAATGGCAAAAATAGTAAACTAGTTTTATTTCAATTTTGGCAAAGATAACAGGACAGCAGTAGGTATAGTAGTAGGTAGGTAGGTAGGAATAGAAAAGAACTTACGACACCCCACCAGGTCCCAAACACTTTGAAATGAAATAGGCGTTTTCAGTGACGTCATCAATCAAAACTTCAAAAACCCAAAATGGGGCTAAAATCACGTGTATCGAATAAGTTAACGCCACTTTAAAAACGCCTTGGTAGTAAAAATAAGGTAACCAATTTTTTTTATAAAAATAATTTATATTTATTGGTTACCTTTTTTATTTAAGTATCACTTTTTACAATTGGTTGGGCGTTACATATTTACCCTTTGTATTGTCAGTGCTACAACTTTTCGAATTTATAAAGAATGTCGTTAGTTTTTACCATCGATTCATGGTACTAACGGTGGAAACGGTGCCCATGGCCCCATTTGTCATGTAGGGCACCCAGTGGGGGTCGTAGAAATACGTAGGTTCCATCTGGACGTTGTAAACCATCTAAATATCAAATCAGATTTTGTTAAAAATTATACAATAAAGCCGGCTATCATGGTGAGTATTTTCCGCGCGGATTTTTTATCTCAGGCTTTGATTGGTTGAAATTTTTTAACTAACCAATCAGAGCCCGAGAAAAAATACATCCGCGCACTCCATGGACACTCAGCCTAAGGCGCTGACTCGTGACGTAGCTTTAAACGTGCACCTCGACATAAATTGTAATTTTCGAACATACTCATTTGCACCTCTTTTTAGTGCACAGTGAATTTTTTATTGCTTTCTACCTTTCATAGCGATCATGGAAGAAAGCAAATACCTAAGAGCACAGATAGTGGTGTTGAAAGTTTTAACAAGCATCACACAAACTTTATTTAACCAAAAAAGAAAAATCATAAATTGTTTTTTATACGACTGTCTTGTAAAAGGGGGTTTTGCGCACGGAGAACACGATCTGAAAATGGCATTTTGCGCACGCTGTGTGCAAAACGTTTTGCACACGCTATTGTCATTTTTGCGCACGCCTATGTCATTTCTGCATACGGGTCTCCCGTCATTGTGATTTTTGTTGTTGTCACCCATCAATATAAGTTGGCTTAGTTCCGTAGCAACCGTCACTGCTCGTATGTTTTGTTGATTAGATACGTCAAAAAATTGTTGAATTTTTTAAGTTTTGTTGTAAAAATGTCGGAAATAAAAACAAGTTAAATTAAAATTTGATTTTTCTTTCTTTAGTAGCAGTCGTATAAAAAATATTGTAAAAAACTCGTTTGAAAACCTCATTGCACACTCCCTCGAATTGTAGACCTCGCCTTCGGCTCGGTCTACCAAACTGTCTCAATCGTGTGCAAAGAGTCGTTTTCAAACCTTGTTGTTTAAATAACTATTAAAAGCAAGCAATAAGAAATCAAATCTCTAAAATAAAAAAATAAAAAAACTGTTTATCATCAAAGTAAAATGTCAAACCAATTTAAAAGAAAAATAAAACTAACCTTTGACCATGTACTAAAATTCACATTGTCCAACAATAGAAAACACCTTAAGTCTTATAAGGTATATCAACAAGAAACAAGTCACTATTTATCTGGCGCACACTTTGGGTTACCGACGATCCGATCGAAATGAAAGCCCGCTTAAAACTGAAATTGAAATTCATTTTATTAAACCAAGTAGGTGCTCAAAATTAGAAAAACACCTGTGGACTAAATAGATCCAAGATGTTGTTAAACAACAAAATTCCTTTTAAATTAGTAAAGTAGGTTACCAAGAAAATAACACTGGAATTTCGCCAAAATATTAAATATTAAATAATTTTTAATTATTGATGAAATCGGATAATAATGTGTCATAATGTGTCATAATGTTCCGGAATCATATTTGGTGTCAGGGTGCACTTTTTAAGCTGCTACGTCACAGTCAGCGCCTTATTTGAGAATTATTTGATGGGGCATGTTCCTTTTAACCTTTTCTTGCCTGGCAACCCTTACTAGGCCAGGTTAAGTTAAGGTTAGATCAGGTTAGGGAAGTAAAGCGGGGTTATACCACCCGGTAACTTTCAAATTGCACTAACGAAAACAGCAACACCATTTTGTAAGTAAACTAAATTTAACTACGTTAAAAACTTTAAATTTAACACATTTTATGTTTTTGTGTTTTTTTTAAAGTATTTTTTTATGGTTTTAAAAACTACCCAGCCCAACCATTTTCCCTTTCCAACTAACCTAGTGCTAGGTAACCACTAAAAAAATTCTTACGACTTTTTTTTCAGTTTTTGAGGTCTTGAAATTCACAATGAAGTAGTCTATAAAAACAATAAACGAATAAAAGTTGAATAATTTTAAAAAATATAATTGTTTAGGTGTTTTATTAAATTATTATTCTAAATTGTTTTTCTCTATAAAACTTTATGGTATTTCTAGAACAATGAATTTCAAAATTTTATCGTTAAGTATAGAGAGTAATATTTTTTATTGTTTTGTATTATACTGTATTGTTTTGTATAAGTTAATGACGACTCTATCCTAACCCTTTCTTCAAACGCACCATTGCCAGATTTATTTGTAACGTTGCCAAATTTATTTATACATAATAAGGTATACGTATAAGCTCGATGTTGCCAAATATATCTAGCTATATCCTACCACCTTGTATACTTTATGTTTCGCCGATGATCAGATAGTAGTGGCTCAGGATTATGACGACCTCAAATGTATGACACGAAAACTAATAGAAGAGTACAATAAGTGGGGACTAGAGGTTAATCTCAATAAGACAGAGTATATGTGTATCGGTGGAATGAAACAGGATCTAATTTTAAATACCGGGCAGCGAATTCAGTCCTGTGATGAGTATAAATACTTACGTCTAAAAATTACAGCTGACGGAACACTAGACAAAGCTATAAAAGATCGAAACGTACAAGGAAGAAAAGCAATAACTTTATTAAATGGAATAATTTGGGACCAAAGTATATCAAAACATAACAAAAAGCTTATATATAACACCATTGTAAAAAGTATTAAGTCATACGGCTCAGAAGTATGGCCAATCAAGGATAGAATAGAAAAAATGCTTTCCGCTACGGAGATGGACTATTGGAGAAGAGCAGCAGGGAAATCAAAAAGAGAAAAAGTTACAAATCAAAGAATAAGAGAAATTATGACAGTGGGTGAACGTACTTTAGAGGATGATATACGAACAAAACAACTGGTGTGGTACGGACATGTACAAAGAATGAATGATGAAAGACTACCTAAACAAATCTACAATGGAAAACAACTGGCCGAAGAAAACGAGGACGGCCAAGGAGAAGCTGGAGAGAAGGAATAGACAGTGAAATAAGAATAAGAGGCCTAGATGATGAATTATGTGCAAACAGAAACGAGTGGAGATTGGGTATCGGAAGACGTAGAACGTTGTGAAACCGATAAATATATATATATATATATATATATATATATATATATATATATCCTACGTTAAATGTTAGATAATACTTTTACAACATGCTTACTTTATGTTTTTGACTCCTTTTCCCAGTGGCCTTATAAATGGTGCACCCGGCTTGGACTAAGGCTACCAGCACTAGGGCTCCAATACAGCCCAGTACGATGTAGAGCTTCGTGGAGGACAAATCGAACCAGCTTATGGAGGCTTTGGAGGTAGATTCATCGTCGTCTGGGATCAAGTTGGAGGTTACTAGAAGAAAAAGGTAGGTAAATTAAAAGATTGGTCCAGCTGCCGGGTATTTTAGGTTGCCGAAAGTTTTTAAATTAATGGCTTTGTACAAAAGTTTTGATATACATATATGCATACATTAAAAGCTGCCCCCTCCCCCATATTGGATCGTGGGGTAGTGCCACGGAGCCATGGCACTTATTTTTCTACAAAAACAAGTTTTTTTAATTTTAAAACATCGTAATATGTTTGTTATTTTATTGCATTTCTTTTTAATTTATATAAAATATGGTAAACCCTGTGCAATGCAGTGGATCATACTCCGAATCGATAATGCGCAAAGCCTGGCTGGTTAGCTATATGGTCTATATGAACGGCAGAGTTGGACAATTTTTACATTGTATAATGAAAAGAATCAACCTAAATTTGACGAGTCGTTAAATACCGAGATGAATTCCAAGACGTGCGCAAGCGTTGATCTGTCACTTCTGCCAACCAATCAACTGAGAGATATTTCAGTATAGTTTTAGACAGCAAAACTTTAATAATTTCCAGTGCTTTTTGATGAAAATTCGTCGTTTTTGTGCTGTGAAAATGCCGGTGACGTGCAAGTTGTGTGACAAATTATTTAGTGCCCAATTTAATTTGAATAAACACTGTCAAAGTAAAGATGGCATACAAAAACAAAGGTATTCCTATGCAGAAAGTGTTTTTATGTTTAGATGCCTAGAATGTAAATGCTCCTTCCCAAAATAAACGTGAAATGCATAAGATCATATAGAAGAAATACTGCATATACCTCAAAAAATATTAATCGCAGCACGTAGATATTGTATATTTTTGAAATCAGAAAGAAAAGACGAATCTTAAAATGCAAAAATATACAAGGTGTTCCCTCTCAAAAAATCGACTTCATTGTCACACCCTGTACAGGGTGTCCCAAATTCGTTGTTTTTTTGTGGTGTCGGGTATTTCTAGGGGAGATAGAAAATACTCTGCCAATCTATGGGCACCTAAGCTCACACTGGATACTATAGTTATAGTGTATGTACGTGAAAGCTAATATAACTAAAAACAGAAGTATATTTTATTAAACTCCAGACTCAATTACCTTTCGTTTGATACCACACAAGCCATGTTTTGACTTAAACTCTAACTTTTCAAATCTACCCCCACCATTTTTTTAAAAACTAAAATGTATTTTGTTTAACTGCAGACTCAATTACCTTTCGTTTGATATCACACACGCCATATTTCCACTTAAACACTAATTTTTGAAATTTGCCCCCACCCTTTTTTTTTAAATAAACTAAAATGTATTTTGTTTAACTCCAGACTCAATTACCTTTCGTTTGATATCACATACGCTATATTTTTACATAAACTCTAATTTTTGAAATCTACCCCCACCCTTTTATTTGGCTTGTGTTTGGTGGATTTTCTTCATTTTTAAATGGGACCATCTCGACCCAAAACCCAGCCTGGGCACCAAATTTCATTAAAATCGGGCAAGCCGTTTTTGAGTTATGCGCGTTGGTCGTTACAGACAGACATACAGACAGACAGACAGACAGACAGACAGACAGACAGACATACAGACAGACAGACAGACAGACAGACAGACGGCGCAACAAAAAAGTTTCAAAATCATCTGAAACGCAAAGATATATAAAAATTTTTGAAATCGGAGCAACTTTTTTTTTCTCAAAAAAATTAGGATCACCATAGCTCACACTACTATAGTATAGTAGTAGTGTGAGCTAAAAACTGACCCCCTTTGCGACGCTCAAATTTCAAGAGAAGCCTAAAGGTGAAAACCACATTTAGATATAGCAAGCCGTTTTTAAGCTACGGAGTGTTTTTGTCTGCATTTTGGGAGGGGGTCTATAACTTTTTTGTTTATAAAAATTTTGTTTTTGTGTAAATAGCTTTCTTATAGATCTTTTCCTGAAGAATTGACAGATATAAACGGTTTTTATTTATCTCTTTTGGTTTTTAAAATATTGCATAAAGTTGTTATTTTTCTTACAGAATAACTCTTTTTTTTATTCGATTTTTAAAATCAGCTTAAAATTTCCTTTAAAATGATGTATCACACTCAATATTTTATTTTTTTATTGTTTTCTTTATTTTTATTTTTTAATCACCTCTTTATTATTTTTTTATTTTTATAATTTTATAATATTAAAATATTTTAAACCCATTAAGCAAACTAAAATATGTAGTAAAAATAAAAAAAAATACAAAAATATAAAGAAATAAAGGGATCCTCCCATAAAGAAAAATAAATTTTATGTGATATCTCAAAAACTAAACGTGACAAATAAAATTTAATTCCTCTTAAAAAAGTGTCTTAAGAATGTTTTCACAGAAATAAAAAATATTAATAAATAAACAAGTTATAGACCCCTTCCCAAAATGCAGACTTTTTAAAAACACCCCGTAGTTTAAAAACGGCTTGCTATATCAAAATGCGATTTTCACCTTTAAGCTTCTTTTGAAATTTGAGTGTCGCAAAGGGGATCAGTTTTTTTTAGCCCCTTCTCAATCTCAATTTATTTTCAATAATAAAGTTGCTGAGTGCTCCGGTTATAAAAAAACCACCCGGTACCGACATAAAATCATACCTAAAAATTAGAATTGACCATTATTTTATACCTTGAATTTTTTATTATACGTTAAGCTCTTAGAGCTCGCGCCAATCACGGTATTCGCGCCAATAATTTAAATTAGACATTTTGACGTTAATTTTGGCGCATGCTCCTTTGATGGAATTCATCTCGGTATTTAACGACTCGTTAAATTTGTGCCAGGCACGCCAGCCAGTTAGTGTGCAGTTAGTCGTCCTGTTCTTGTGTGTGGAGCCAAGGCCAACATAAAAATAGAGGCCACGACCCTGAAAAAATCAGCTGTTCTTCCGGGGCTGAATTTTACATTGGGTCTTATGGGAGGTCAGACGTTTTTTTAGGATATTTTCAAAATGGCACTACAGATTTCCGCAAAATTTCAGTGAAATATTCTCAGACACCATCCCGATATTCTAGCAAACTTTTGTAAGGATGCAAGATGATTAAAAGCTTAAAATCTTCAAAGTTTAACATTTCTTATTTTGAATTCAAATTACCCGCCATGTACAGGGTGTCCCAAATTGGGCACTTTTACAGGGTTTAAGGTACTTCTAGGGGAGACTAAACTTTAATTATCTCCTAAACCGCTCAATGAAACTATGACATATGATACATCATTTTGAAAAGAATTTAATGACAAATTCGAAAATTAATTCAAATATAGGCCATTCCATAAGAATAAATGCAACTTTATGTCATATCTCAAAAACTAAAAGTGACAGTTAAAATATAATTTAGCGCGTGAATTCTTCGTGACAAAGTCTATAAAACTGCAATTTACTCTAAATCAAAATTCCCACTAATAACGAACGAACTTTAAAAATGCAGACTTTTCAAAAAGCCCCCGTAGCTCAAAGACGAGACGATATTTCAAAATGCGGTGTTCACTATAAGTCTTCTCTTGAAATTTGAGCCTCTCAATGCGTGGTCAGTTTTTCTCTGTCTCCCCTAGAAGTACCTTAAACCCCCTAAAAGTGCCCAATTTGGGACACCCTGTACTGCATGCCAACTGTTATATTTGACATGTATTTGACTTTGTCATCTGTGTTTGTCACATTCGCTTCTGCTTTAAATTTAATTTTTGTGTGAGCTAATGAAGCGGCTCTGAAAAATTAAAGATTAGTATACATTTCAAAATAATTGTTCTGCAGGAATATAGTAAAAACAATCTCAAAACCGATAAAGCCGGTATAAAAATTAAATATTCATGAACCGTCATTCCAACTTCAATATTTTAAAGACAATCAGCTGTGTCGTGATGTGACCATCAAAAAAAAATCAGCCCCGGATGTGACGTCAACCAAGTGGAGGATCGTGGCCCGTCCGTTTTGATAGCCCTGGAAGAACTTTCGCATTCGAAAACGTGACAACATGGCTTGAACGTAATGACATGACGTAAATGACGCAAACGTCACGAAATCGGTGTGCGTACGTCATTTACGTCACGTTGTAATGGTTAAGCTACTTCTTAATGGAGATTTAAATGGAAAACGTGGCATAATTATTTAATAACGCGATAAAAAAAAGGTTTGACGTACATGCTAGGGGTTCAAACACCAAATATCTCGGATCCACTTTTAAGTTTCCAATTCTTCCCGATCCGACGCTTTCCTGAATAGTTTTGTGGATCTCCTCGTCCATACTTTCCACGTTTTCCAACGCGCGGCCTTTGTCCAGAGCCTTTTCTTTGTCCAATTGCAGATTCAAAGAGGCTACTATGTTGTTGTTCTCGCTGAAATAAATAAATTAAAAATTATTTAGTAAAAATAACACATTAAACTAAGATTATAAAAACATTATTTATCGATTTTTAAGCGATCAAGTCCAACAGTCGAACTCACTCAAACTACTGAAGTTTTTCCAAGTTACACGCGGGGAATAATTTATGAAAAATAATGGAAAAATAAACAAAATCAAAGTATTCTTTTTTCCCATAAATTATTCCAATTTAAATTGTATTTTAACCTTTTTAACTGTAATTTTTAAGATTAATTAAAGTTCCCAAAAACCACGAAAAATATTTAAAAACTGAACACTTGCTTTTTAAGTTCTTCGATGACCAATCTCCTGAAACCGGGCATATTCCTGAACACAGGTTGAATATTGTTGGCGATGCTGTTGCTCAAATCTTCGTACTCAATGGTGCCCGCTTTGGGGGGTACGAAATTTTGACCCAGCTCCACCAGTTTCACTTCGATGTTGTACCCCAGGCCGGGTGTCTCTGTGGTCGTCTGGTATTCGTAGACATCGTCTTTTTAAAACAAATTTAATAAATTAGTACAGGGTGTTTTTTTTTAAGGTAACAAAGGCGTTTTCGGTTATTTATGGTATCTTTTTTAAAATGTCTCGAGAACGTTGATTCTTTTTGTGAAGGGTACTTTTTAGCTACATTTTGAAAAGTTTGTGAATTTACTCTCATATTTTGAGTACCGTAAAACGAGGTTACTGGTCCTACTTTGCTCCATTGCGAAAAAAAGTTCTTAGATATTCCACATTAAAAATCTGCGCATGCACCACAACGCCACCACGCGTGAATTATCCGTTGCGAATTTGACTTTTCAAAGACGCGGTAGCCGCTGTTTTCCGCTTAGTCGTCTCGAGTTAATACCAGACTGAAGTGCAGCTTAAAATTCCTTTAGAATTTCACCTCGAAAAATTTGGTGTCTAGTGCAGATGTCGATGCAATAAAAACTTAAAAAACCAATATTTTTAAATTTTTTATTCACCATTTTCAATGTTTGGGGAAAAGCTAACTAAATATTGGCTGTAGTTTGCGCCAACATATAAAACACCAATGTTTTTTTTCATATTTTATAAAGTGGGGCAAAGTTTTTTTTTATTTTTTTTATTTGTCAAACACACTGTGTTTTTTTTTTATTACAATCTAGTCAGTAAGACTAATTAGCAATTTTGTTTTAACTTAATTTACTAGAAAAGTCAGATTTAAACTTAGGGTTCACTCAACAGTTCTCCCCGCTTTGTTTAGTCTGTAACTCACAATTGTGTTGTGTTTATAGCATTATTTTGTTTTATGTGTAATTCACTTAGTTTACTAGCTCAAACGGCTTCACTCTTTTTAGTCTTCGAACTAGCATAGTATTGTCTAGAAGCTGAATTGCTTCCACATTCACATGCCGATGGAGTCTATCTTCATGGCTTTTTGCGTACTTTTATATAGTCTCTGCTACAGTTTCGATTTTTAGATCTCGATGAAGGTCACTATTTCGAACGTACCAAGGTGCATTCACAATGTTTCTTAATACTTTATTTTGAAATCTCTGTACAACTAGAATGTTACTCTCTTTAGCACAACCCCATAGTTGAATACCATATGTCCATACTGGTTTCAGTATTTGTCTATAAAGCAGTAACTTATTATGAATTGTTAAATTGGACTTCCTTCCAATTAGCCAGTTCATTTTTCTATACCTTATCTCAAGTTCTTCTTTTTTTTTCTTAACATGTGCTTTCCAGCGCAATTTGGCATCAAGTGTCATACCTAGATATTTTGCCTGATTCGAATATGGTACTGGAATGTTGTTAATTGTTATTTGTATGTGATTTATATTTTTGTTAAGTGGGGCAAAGTAACCTCGGACTATGGAAAACTTTGCTCCACTTTTCAAGCTAAAAAAATATGTATAATACTAAGTATTTTGTAATAAAAAGGTCCTTTGTTAATTACCTATACCATGTGTTTTTCATTAAAACCAAAAAAATATTTTTTATGGTATAATTGTTGGTTATTTCTTTGAATTTTTCGAATTAACTCAAAAAATTGGAGCAAGTAACCTCGTTTTACGGTATAGGGAAAGTGGGTTAGTGACACCTTGTTTGGAAGATCTTTTGAATGTCTTTACGAATGTATATAAATTTAAAAATCTATCGATTAGTTTTTGAGATATTTGCCTCCAAATTTAACATGAAGTGAACAGAGTGATTCAAATTTGGCACTTTTAAGTATGTAAAAACCCCATTTTGATATATCAACCTGTTTTTGCGCTACGGGGGCTTTTTGAAAAGTCTGCATTTGGGATTGGGGCCTATAACTATTTTTAGCTCACACATATACTATACTATAGTAGTGTGAGCTATGGTGATCCTAATTTTTTCTAGAAAAAAAAAGTTGCTCCGATTTCAAAAATTTTTATATATCTTTGCGTTTCAGATGATTTTGAAACTTTTTTGTTGCGCCGCCTGTCTGTCTGTATGTCTGTCTGTCTGTCTATCTGTATATCTGTATGTCTGTCTGTAACGACCAACGCGCATAACTTAAAAACCGCTTGGCCGATTTTAATGAAATTTGGTACCTAGGCTGGGTCTTGGGTTGAGATGGTCTCATTTAAAAATGAACAAAATCCACCGAACACAAACCAAATAAATCGGTGGGGGTAGATTTTAAAAATTAGAGTTTATGTGAAAATATGGCGTGTGTGATATCAAACGAAAGGTAATTGAGTCTGGAGTTAAGTAAAATACATTTTAATTTATGTTAAAAAAAGGGTGGGGTATATTTCAAAAATTAGAGTTTAGGTGAAAATATGGCGTGTGTGATATCAAACGAAAGGTAATTGAGTCCGGAGTTTAACAAAATACATTTTAGTTTTTGTGTTTTTTAAGAGTGGGGGTATATTTCAAAAATTTGAGTTTAAGTCAAAACATGGCTTGTGTGGTATCAAACAAAAGGTAATTTAGTCTGGAGTTGAATAAAATATATTTCAGTTTTTAGTTATATTAGCTCATGCGTACACTATAACTATAGTACCTAGTGTGAGCTTAGGGCCCATATATTGGCAGAGTATTTCTTACGGAATGACCAATGAATCGACATAAAATTTTCTTTAAAAGTGTCTTTATGTTTTTTTTGTATTTTTTAATAATTATATTTCGTTTTTAGCTCACACATATACTATACTATAGTAGTGTGAGCTATGGTGATCCTAATTTTTTCGAGAAAAAAAAAGTTGCTCCGATTTCAAAAATTTTTATATATCTTTGCGTTTCAGATGATTTTAAAACGTTTTTGTTGCGCCGTCTGTCTGTCTGTATGTCTGTCTGTCTGTCTGTCTGTATGTCTGTATGTCTGTCTGTAACGACCAACGCGCATAACTCAAAAACCGCTAGGCCGATTTTAATGAAATTTGGTACCTAGGCTGGGTCTTGGGTCGAGATGGTCCCATTTAAAAATGAACAAAATCCACCGAACACAAGCCAAATAAAAGGGTGGGGGAAAATTTCAAAAATTAGAGTTTATGTGAAAATATGGCGTGTGTGATATCAAACGAAAGGTAATTGAGTATGGAGTTAAACAAAATACAGTTTAGTTTTTTTTTCTTCAAAAAGGGTGGGGGTAGATTTCAAAAATTAGAGTTTACGTGAAAATATGGCGTGTGTGATATCAAACGAAAGGTAATTAAGTCCGGAGTTAAACAAAATACATTTTAGTTTTTGTTTTTTTAAGGGTAGATTTCAAAAACTTGAGTTTAAGTCAAAACATGGCTCGTGTGGTATCAAACTAAAGGTAATTTAGTCTGGAGTTGAATAAGATATATTTCAGGTTTTAGTTCTATTAGCTCGCACGTACACTATAACTATAGTACCTACTGTGAGCTTAGGGGCCCATATATTGGCAGAGTATTTTTTATCATATACTTTTTTAACGCTGTTTTTATTAAAAATTTTAATAAAAATTTATCAAAAATTCAATTTTTAAAAAATATTAAGAATAAAAAAAATAACACCAATATAAAAATTTTTCCATTGGAAAAAATATAACTTTGTGTCATACCTCAGAAAATACAAGTGTCAGATTAAATTTAGTTTGTTATTGGACATTAATTTCATCTTTAAAATAATAGACATTGGAATTGGAATAAAACCTGACCTTATTTAAAAATCAACCCTATGGTGACAGATTTACATATAAAAAGCAGCTGCTCTGATTCAAAATTCGAACTTTGTGTATTTAAAAACCGGATTTATTAGTGTCGGTATTTATTAAATAAAAGTTAGCGTCTTTATTATTAAATTTGGCTTTGGTATGTCAATTTTGAGGGGTCAGCTGTTAGTTTTTTCTGTAAATGTGTCAAAATAAAGTCGACTCTAAAATAAAGTCAGGTTTTTATAAGATCTTAAAACATTATTTATTTAGTGAAATTTAGAAAAAAAATACTAGTTTTTTTTGAAAAAATTCATTGCGCACTTAATTTATCCGTTTTGACTGGAGGGATGGAAATTAAATACAGGGAGAAATTTTTCTATTTCTTACCATTTCCACAAGATCTAATGCATATCCTGTCAGTGCTGACGACAGGTAAGACTTCGTGTTTTCTAATTTTCTTATTGACGCTGTTAAAAGCACCACCTAGTAAATAATAAGAAAAGTTAAAACTAAAATATCGTACCAGATTCGAAATTAATCTGGGTACCTATTCTGGGACTTGAAAGATGTGATAGGTGCCATCACATGCTTTGACCAATGGCAAGCTTTAAATTAGCTCCGAGCCGTCACGTGCTATGCGAAAAAACCTCCATTGCGCAAGCTTCTCCTACGATCTGGCCGAGAAACGTTCAGTCGGTACGGGACAGGAGAACAGATTTCACTTCAAACCATTGTTGCCAGACTTTTGTAACGACTTTCCTTCAATTAAGTGACAAAAAACCATCCTGTCCAACAAAACAGTAACAGGTGGGTGGTCGACACCAAACCAAAAAAAACTTTATACCATAAACAAATTTTTTTGAATAAAAATGGATAAAAAAACCCAACAAATAAAAGATTAATAACTTAAATCGTAAATAGGGTGTTTGACAGTAGTAAAAAATAAATATATATTTATTTTTAGATATCTCTTTAGGTTCTGGGAATGCTAAAAACAAACTTTTTTGTTTAATTTTTTTTTTTCAAATTCATAGTTCTTTTAATTAAATAAATTCATTGAATTCAAACAATTAGCCACGTGATTCAAAACAGGCGGTCTACCAATCAGCTGCGAGTGACGTCACAAAACAGTAAACGCCTCGATGGAACTTATATTTTGTGTTATTTTCTTATGGGTGGTAATGTTTGCTTTGGTTTTAAGTGCGAATTACTGTCCTAAATTAGATTTTATTTTGTGTTTAGCTTATAAATAAAACATTTTCAATGGAAAACGGACTCTTTAAAGCCGATAGCTCCAATTTGCCAATGCTGAATTCCTTTACCCAACAAACAATTAAAGTTGTAACGACGAAACCCCAACTAGAAAGAATTTCTTAAAAGTAACCGCAACGTACTCCCGCTACGTCTCAGTATACCATACAGCGACGTTATAATTCCCTAAGTGGGGAACCAATTTCTGGTTATAACTACTTGGCCAAGTGTTTAAAGTCACTGTAGTAACAACTACACTACTACGTCGTAGCCAGGTATCTACTACGTCGTAGAGGCTGTTTTTTTTTCCGTAATGGCATAAAAGTTGCGATGTAGTTGCAAATAATATAATCGTTTCTTTTTGGTAGAATTGTTACACAATATGGTGGACACAACAGTAAACAGACTCGCTTAGTTTTTTTGTTTGGTTATGGTTATAATATGAACTATGTTATCCAAAAGTGTGAGAATTTACGAGCAGAGGATCAAAATTCGAGTGCGACGCAAAGTTTTTTGTATAACATGCATTATATATATTGCAAAAAACCGGTGCGCCCGTAAAATTGAGCCGTTTTCTGGTAGCTGATGGAATTTTTGTGTTGTGATTTTGGAGGTTATGTTTTCATAATCGACAGTTAACTCCAACAAATGGTGCTTAAGAAGAGTATTTTTGGTAAGCTTCAACTAATTTGTTCATAAAATAGTATGGCTCTTTAATATGAGCTCATAAAACGACAACAAAAATATTAAATTTTCTTTCTTACATAAAAACATGGCGTCCCAAACTATATTCCCTGATAGTCGAAAAGGTTACTTGAAAGTAGTTGCGGCTTTAAAGTTGATCCAAAAAGTTATTTTGTCTACATTGTTACATCAGATGTTACTATGATGACACAAACTTTTGTGGTAAAAATTAAAGTTGTAATGTAGTTGTCGGATACACTTGTTTGGGACTCCAATGAAGCTTAACTTTCTAGTGGTAATTAAGTAGGATTTAAAAGTCAGGGCGACTACGAAATAACGACTAAAAAGAAAGTAAAACTTTAGCAACGTCCTATTGTGGTAGAGAAGACTATCAGAATCGACTATCAAGAAACAATCCTATGAAGTAGTTTAGAGGGTCGTTTTTACGAAACATCTACTATTTCCTGATACTAAATAGTAGTTAAAACTAAAAAGTAACAAATTTTGGTTGGGATCACCACATTTCTACTATAAGAAAGTAGCAAAGCCTTTAGAACATGTAGCCGCTACTATAAATGTTAGTTGGGTATGGTGGCAGGCTTCTTTGCCAGCAATAGTGATTTTTGTACTGCAGAATTTAGAAACGTTAAAATGTTGATGTAAGTATTCGATGAGTTGTTTTGTATATAACTGAAAGTTTTTTTACGATATTTTTCGCCTACTTTTACTCATTTAGATTTTGAGGTTAGGTTATATGTTTTGCTTTTTTGTTTAATATGCCACTTACAATAGATTTAATTAAATACCCAATCATTATTATTTTAAGCATTAAGAAACAATCAAAAATTGCTTTTTTAAAACAAAATTTTCTAAATACATTTGCATATGCACTGCTCAGTCCTACATTTAGCCTGCATGTGCACTACCTAATCCTGCATTTAGAGGTGCTCCCTAGTCCTGCCTAATAACTGCCTAGCACCGCCTAAAGATTTGTACACCTTTCTGCCTATTATAGTTGTTCACCCCTTGTAATAAACATAACCTCAAAAATTTCATCGTCATTTACGAAATAGTTATATATATTATAGACAACGTGAGAAAAATTAATAGAAACAATTTAGTTATACTCACATCAAAGTGATCTTCACAAATGTAAAATGAAGATGTATTAGATAAGGCCCTTGGGTCTCTTCGAGCAAGTTGTAGCCATTTTTTTCGTTCTTTTACTGCTGTAGGCACATGAATAAATAGTTTTACAGGTGTTTTTATGCTAGTATTCGAACACTGAGGCACTACACACCACTTATAGGATATTTTTTTACATAAAAAACAGTAAAACACAGACCAAAAACAAATAAACACTTGAATGCCGTGTATCTGTGCGCGAGTTTACTGTGCTGTGACATCATTGCGACGCCATGCTATAAATGATCGTTTTAGCGGCAAATTCAAATCGGAAATGAGAAAACTTGATTTTAAATGTAGTCATGATAAAATATACTATTTTAATAATTTTGAATTATAAAGGCCAAAATTAAAAATAAAGTATTTAAATTTACATACATAAATTAAATTTTGTAACATAATTGGAATACTCACAAAATATATAACTTTGCCTCATAATAGTCAAAATTCTTCTGATTCGGATAAAAGCCTTCAAACCTTTAATAGTAAAATTTTTTGTTCAAATCCCTTCAAGAAAACTTTCTAATCTGGCAACACTGCTTCAAACGCGTAAAATTCACTAACTCTGAAGAACGGGCGACTATGCCATTGGTCGAGACAAGTTATTTCGCACAACACGCGACCGCTCAAAGTTTGCTATTGGTCGAAGCGTGTGTGATGTGGATGGTCACATCGTTCAAGACCCAGAATAGCTACCCTGAGAGGTTTGGGAAGTAGAGGAAAGGCGCCTATTATCGCATAGGTTCCTAATATCGGATAGTCAAGTATTTTCTAAACTACTGGTCCGATCTACCTGCATGTGCATGTACCGATGCTACACCAAGCTGTACAGATTCTACATAAATTACAGATTTCTGCGGCAAGTTTTTATTTGCTGTTCAGTTGTTTACGTGAAATCATAGTGCACGAAAATTTTACCACTGCTGATTATAGACAGTCTATTCTTAGAAGGTAAGACAAATTATTAATTTGATATACATCATTTGATTAAGCATATTGTAAGGTTTTATTTGATGTATAATTTATTAGGTTTAGTGCAGTTTTGTCTTTTCGAAAAGGTTGACAACATCACATATAATGTATGCCCTAATATCGGACACTATGGGTTTCCCAATTTTGTTTTTAGTTTTAAGAGTTGACAAATTATTTTTATATTGCAAAAATATTATGCTAGTGTATGGCTTTAACTGATTAAAAAGTATACGAAAAAAGCACTAACTTTACTATAGGTTCCAAATATCGGACATTTGCGATATTGGGACTACCTCCTATCCGATATTAGGACACCATTTTTAAAATGTTGATTTTTGTATTCCAAAATATATTTTTATCTGTCTTAGAAAAAAATTAAGTTTGACATTTGGCATGTCAGAATATTGAAAAATATAGGTTACGTAATTGTTTGCCAACACGTACTTCTGATATATAGCTAAAAAAAAATTTATAGGCCAAAAGAAAAAAGTACCCGATAATAGGCACCTTTCCTCTACTGGAATTAATCATACCTCTGACTGGAAACATCATGAACAAGCATTGGTCATTGGTAAAATCCAAGTCTTTCGGATCCTTCGTGATTCTTTTTCGTGAGAATTGTAGTACGGTCACTCCGTTTACAATTTTACCTAAAAAACAAATTAAAAATTTACACAAAATTTTTAAGACTGATTTATTAAAAGAAGATTAATCCTGAATTAGTTATTTTTTGTTTTATCCATACAATTTTGGTCGCTACCCAAAACTTAGATTGGGAAGAAATATGCATCAAAGTAAAGGAAAAATACTTGAACCACCGCTGACGATATTGCCTTAATAACAGATAAGAAAGAAAATACAGCAGATAAAAATATAGGAGGAATATGAACTACACTAAAAAATCAAAATAAACACAGATGAAGATATAATAAACCAAGAAAAAAGAGAAAAAGTAGAAGAGGAAAACCAAATAGCTGAAATTAAGAGACGAGTAAGGTTGGCCTGAGCAGCATTCGGTAAATTAAGCTAAGAATGTTAAAAAATAAAAAATATCCTCAGTACCTCAAAACGAAAGTGTATAACCAATCATTGGCGTAGCTAGCCTTGCTTTTCAGGGGGGGCCGTGGCCCCGGTCTATCTTGAACAAAAAGCAAACATAGGTTTTAAAGAGTCGTGCAAAGTGTGCAATGAATAAAAAAAAATACGCGCATTAAATGTTCTAATATTTTAATATAAAAAATTTAATAATACATTTACCAACTTATTTATATGTATACACAGGAAGTATGTAATTCAGCAATTCTACAAAGTTTTCTACGTCGCTGACTGAAAGCGTCTACCACACTGTCTAAGTCGACCTCAACATCTTTTTCTATGAATAACAATGACAAACCTGAGTGTCTCTCTTGAGTCATAGTTGTTCTAAGCCAATTAAAAACTCTCCTCATGGCAGAGAAAGACCTCTCGCAAGTTGCACTTGAAATTGGAAGAATACTCGCAACTTTAAAAAGTTGGTAGAGGTTTGGATAGGTGTTTTCTGCTATATGTTGTTTGATAGAATCATGACCAACAGTTTGATTTAACCGAAAAATACAATTCTTTAAAACGGTCATTTCTGATCTTAGAGTAGAAGTATTAATATTAAAAATTTCCCGGTATTGCTCGACGAATTTATTCCATTTAACGACGTGGGAAAACTTAATATGAAAATGGTTATGAAATTGTCACCAAAATCGGAAAATTTTCATAAGACACTAAACGCTAACCTCAAAAAAACTAAAAAGATTATTATATTTATTTTAGAAAAACAGTTTAAAAAGGTCTTTTATAACCTTACGACATCTACAACCCGATTTCGGAAACAGAGGGGCAAAGGTCGCTGTCTTTATTAAATGCGAAATTTAACTTACACTTCTATAATATTTTACAAGATGTCGCCAATATGTATGAAATATTCAATATGCATAATTATGTTTAAATTTAAAAAATATTTTCGGGAAATTGCATAAGTGCAGAAAAGTTACCGATAATTTAAAGAGAAAAGGCCTAATTCCGCAAGACAAGGGCTTTTTCCTGAAATGTAAACATTATCTGAATGATTTTAAATTTTAATGCACCTATTTTATTTGAACATTTTCCGAATAATAATAGAAAAGTATGTATTTTCAGCGTCATGTTCTTTTACTAGTAGTCGGTAGGGGAGGCCTAAAATATCTTAGGGGGAGCCTGAGGGACTTCAGGGGGGCCAGGCCCCCCCTGGCCCCCCCTTAGCTACGCCAATGTAACCAATGTATCCTTGCTGAACTCATTATGGATCCCAGATCTGGACACTTACAAAATCAAACATGGATAAGATAACAAAAGCCCGAAGATGGAAAGACAAATGTTACACGCAAAGCTAACAAAATTAAAATGGAAATTTGACGAGTCGTTAAATACCGAGATGAATTCCATCAAAGGAGCATGCGCCAAAATTAACGTCAAAATGTCTAATTTAAATTATTGGCGCGAATACCGGGATTGGCGCGAGATCGAAGAGCTTAACGTATAATAAAAAATTCAAGGTATAAAATAATGGTCAATTCTAATTTTCAGGTATGATTTTATGTAGGTATCGGGTGGTTTTTTATAACCTGAGCACTCAGCAACTTTACCATTGAAAATAAAGGGCTATAATAAATTGTAGATTTTTTTGGTTAATTATGACAACTTTAAAAGCCGACATAATTTTTTTCTATCCGTCACACATCCGTACAGGGTGTCCCAAATTCGATGTTTTTGGGAGGTTTCGGGTATTTCTAGAGGGGCTAAAAAAACCTGATCCCCCTTTGCGACACTCAAATTTCAAAAGAAGCTTAAAGGTAAAAATCGCATTTTAATATAGCAAGCCGTTTTTAAACTACGGGGTGTTTCTAAAATGTCTGCATTTTGGGAAGGGGTCTATAACTTGTTTATTTATTAATATTTTTTATTTCTGTGAAAACATTCCTAAGGCACTTTTTTAAGAGGAATTAAACTGTTAAATTAAATTTCATTTGTCACGTTTAGTTTTTGAGATATCACATAAAATTATTTATTTTTTATTTTTATCACATATTTTAGTTTGCTTAATGGGTTTAAAATATTTTAATATTATAAAATTATAAAAATAAAAAAATAATAAAGAGGTGATTAAAAAATAATAAAAATAAAGAAAACAATAAAAAAATTAAAATATTGAGTGTGATACATCATTTTAAAGGAAATTTTAAGCTGATTTTAAAAATCGAATAAAAAGAGAGTTATTCTGTAAGAAAAATAACAACTTTATGCAATATTTTAAAAACCAAAACAGATAAATAAAAACCGTTTAAGTTGTCAATTCTTCAAGAAAAGATCTATAAGAAAGCTATTTACACAAAAGCAAAATGCAGACAAAAACACTCCGTAGCTTAAAAACGGCTTGCTATATCTAAATGTGGTTTTCACCTTTAGGCTTCTCTTAAAATTTAAGCGTCGCAAAGGGGGCTCAGTTTTTTTCTATTTCCCCTAGAAATACCCGACACCACAAAAAAACAACGAATTTGGGACACCCTGTACAGGGTGTGACAATGAAGTCGATTTTTTGAGAGGGAACAATCTGTATATTTTTGCATTTTAAGATTCGTCTTTTCTTTTTGATTTCAAAAATTTACAATATCTATGTGCTGCGATTAATATTTTTTGATGTATATGCAATATTTCTTCTATATTGCATTTCAAGTTTATTTTGTTTTGCCATGGGAGTATTGACAAATTTAAATGCGCTGAATCTTAAAAAATGTTTATCGTAGCATAGACAAACAGTAGAACCCCGATGACAGTGTTTATTCAAATTAAATTGGGCACTAAATAATTTGTCACACAACTTGCATGTCACCGGCATTTTCACAGCACAAAAACGACGAATTTTCATCAAAAAGAACTGGGAATTATTAAAGTTTTGCTGTATAAAACCATACTGAAATATCTCTCAGTTGATTGGTTGGCAGAAGTGACAGATCAACGCTTGCGCACGTCTTGGAATTCATCTCGGTATTTAACGACTTGTGAAATTTGCCGGTCATAATATCAGATAGAGAAACGATCGATGGAAGTAGAGAGAGACCCCAAAGTAAATGGATGAACATGGCCACAGACAGAGAAGAGTAAAAGATATCGGACGAGGCTTAATGAATGATGATGAATCGAAGAATGCTAAATAGATAGAAAGATAGAAATAACTAAATATTTTCTTACCGCTAGCACTTTCAATATTCTGCGTTCCGTCCAACAAAGGTTGACTGTATCCATTGATCCAAGTGTCCATCAAAAATGGCCGACCCGTTTTGTCGACCCAACCCAAAATGGCGTCTGTTTGGGACATCCTTTCGTCATTCGAGAAAGCTATGCCTGTCCAAGTATCTGTGTGGTTTGTCGTTATTGTAAATCTAGAAAGAATACACAATTTTTTTATTTTATTTAGACACTTCTTTATTTAATTTATTTGAAACAGAATATTTTTTTTACAAATATTTTTTAAAATTTTTTTTAAGCAAAACATTGGTATTATTGAAAAAAATAAAACTCTTAAAAATTAAAACATAATAGGTAAAGAAAATAATTTATACCATTTTTTTTTGTGAATATTTTAGTAACATATTAAACAAAACCTACAAGTTTTTGCATTTTTAATTGTTTTGTATATTTTTAATACTTTTTGTTTTCTTATACCTCTATATTTTAGCTCACACATATACTATACTATAGTAGTGTGAGCTATGGTGATCCTAATTTTTTCGAGAAAAAAAAAGTTGCTCCGATTTCAAAAATTTTTATATATCTTTGCGTTTCAGATGATTTTGAAACTTTTTTGTTGCGCCGTCTGTCTGTCTGTCTGTATGTCTGTCTGTCTGTATGTCTGCAACGACCAACGCGCACAACTCAAAAACCGCTTGGCCGATTTTAATGAAATTTGGTACCTAGGCTGGGTCTTGGGTCGAGATGGTCCCATTTCAAAATGAACAAAATCCACCGAACAGAAACCAAATAAAAGGGTGGGGGTAGATTTCAAAAATTAGAGTTTATGTGAAAATATGGCGTGTGTGATTTCAAACGAAAGGTAATTGAGTCTGCAGTTATACAAAATACATTTTAATTTATTTAAAAAAAAAGCATGGGGGTATATTTTAAAAATTAGAGTTTAAGTGAAAATATGGCGTGTGTGATATCAAACGAAAGATAATTGAGTCCGGAGTTTAACAAAATACATTTTAGTTTTTTGTTTTTTTTAAGGGTGGGGGTAGATTTCAAAAATTTGAGTTTAAGTCAAAACATGGCTTGTGTGGTATCAAACAAAAGGTAATTTAGTCTGGAGTTAAATAAAATATATTTCAGTTTTTAGTTATATTAGCTCACACGTACACTATAACTATAGTACCTAGTGTGAGCTTAGGGGCCCATATATTGGCAGAGTATTTTTTATATTTTTTATATTTTTTATATTTTTTATATTTTTTTATATTTTTTATATTTTTTATATTTTTTATATTTTTTATATTTTTTATATTTTTTATATTTTTTATATTTTTTATTTTTTTTATATTTTTTATATTTTTTATATTTTTTATATTTTTTATATTTTTTATATTTTTATGTTTTTTATATTTTTCATTTTTCATATTTTTTATATTTTTTATGTTTTTTATATTTTTTATATTTTTTGATATTTTTGAGATTTTTTAAATTTTTTTATTATTTTTTAAATTTGATTTATAGGATTAATATACTAAATATCTATTCTAATTACCTGATGTCACCCTTCTTGGGAATAAGTTCCCACTTTGCCGAATATTCACAAGTATAATTTTCTGGAGAACAGTCCTTGGGAATTTTCCATTCTCCTCCACAGTCGGTGTTTTGCGCCGTCTCACTTGTTGCGCCAGCGCCGGCCGGTTTTATAGCGTCTTTTTCCTCTAAAAAATAAAAAAATATTGACAAAAAATTAACCTAAATTTTTTTTCTGAGGAAACAACTTTCCAACTAGATATATGAATTTTATTTTTTTCTACCTAATTTTTTTTCGAGACTACCATATTTGTGGTTTCTTCAAAAAATATTTTTATCTTGAATTTTTAATTAGTCGATTTTTGATTGGAATAAGCTGGAATATTTTTTGGAATAAAAAATGTAATTGTTTGTTTTTTTCTTCTTACCAAAGAAATTCATAGCTAAGGCTCCCCTCTGATTCTTATGACCGTGGTATTTGAGTTCGTCTGGCTTGTAGAAGTCTTTAATAGAGGCATGTGGAGTCTCCACTCCGGATTTGGGAACATGTACGTATTTTCCTGCGAAAAAAATAAATTTAGCAATCAAAAAAATCTAAATATTGTTAGTAAACGTATTGTTAATTTTTTGGCTTTTTTAATATCATTAGCCATAGATATGGAAGGCTATTTGAATTGACAAAAAAACTTTTTTATTTTCAAAAAATACCTCACTACCAAATGTGATGGTTTCTGCCCGTTTAACTTGTAACTCAAAAAGCAATAAACGGAAATTTTGTGACGTTTAGTGGTTTTTGTGCACGTAGATAAGATCATTCGTTTTTGGTTGGGGCGGGTCGGCTGCAAAGGGGTAGAAGAGCGAGTTAAACTATTTTAAAAAATCATAATTTGAGAACCACAGCATTTGAAGTTCGTTAAAGTCCCAATCAAAACGGACGGGCCACGATCTAAACTCTATATCATCATTTTTGAGATAACTTTTTGACAGTTATCAGCTGTTTACCATAAGAAATAGCATAGGCCAACGAAAAAAAGTTGTCTCAAAAATAATGATATTAACTTGTACAACTTTGTTGACGCCACAGCGAAGGCTAATTTTTTTTTGATGGTCACGTCACGCCACAGCTAACTGTCTATAAAAAATTTAAAAAAAAAGCCGGTTTTAAGATTGTTTTTACTATATTTGTGCAAGCTGTGCTCATAGCTTAATTAATTAAGCAGATGTTTTTCTCTAATGGAGGCTTTTAAACCTAAGTTTAAATCGGGAGTTTATATAGCGGTGATTAGATAGATGGCGCTGACGTTGAAATCTACACATCTGGCAGTGGTCTGGCAACCAGCATAGCTTAAACTATTGATCGCCTTGCGTCACAGATTGTTGACGTGACGTGACAGTCAAAAAAATTTAATGGCATCCTAAAGGGAGTGTTTTGTTACTTTTGGTTGTTATTTTTGTGAAATTTCATAAAAAACTTAGTTGTTCGTGTTTGTTATTTATCGGTAAACAAAGAAAAATTCATAAGGCTTCATAATGGATGACTTTTGGTCTAAAAACGATGTACTTTACAATGCAGGTATGCCTAGTATGTAGCAATTTGGTTTTGAAATGACATGGCATCGGAATTATACAATTAAACAAATAAGTAATTATTGAAATTTTGCTGTAAGGTTACCTAGTCCTTGTTGTCAATCTTCCAAGTCCTAATTTTTTGCATAAATTTATTCTTAATTTATACTGGGTGTACTAGATTATGTTAGCATTATTGCTAACATTACTATTAATTGGAGGTAGGTGCTTTTTAAGGAAAACCCTGTATATTTTTACACAAGTTGATAGAAAATAATTTTGTAAACACAAAGGTTCCTATGCACCACTGGTCTAAGCTTGTAGCCCCAATAAAAGTGAAGTTCGCAATATAGTGCACACTTAATCTGCGACATCCTACAAAAGTAACTTTTTTTTTTCTCTAAGTAGTTATATTTAATTATTTTTAGCTACTTTTTTATAAATATTTAACTACTTTGTAAGTACCTTTTGTAATAAAAAATATAGTCCACTTAATTAACTAATAACTACTAGTAATTATTAGTTTTAATTAGGTACTAGTAGTTATATGCTTTACAACTAAATCTGCCCAGCTCTTTAGCGATCCCTATTACTGTTACTTTGATAAGATAAAGAGAAACAGTTGAGACTAAAATAAGTTTAAGATTTAAAACTATCCTGCCTAAAAACTGGTTCACAATTCTGGAAAAACCTCGGGAAAAATCAATACAATCTTATCTTGTTAGTAGGTACTATATGTTTGGTTTATGATTCTTCACAATTCACAAAAGTAACAGATTTAAAAGATATGTTTCACAAACATAAAATTTCTATTAAATCTTGTAAATTCTCATGATTTTGGCACATGACAATTGATGGAAGTTTTTATGGAACTAATCATATTTTGTGTAAGACACATAATAAGCGGGTCAAATTTTCCTAAAAAAATCTTCCATAATAACATTTAAATACTGTTCACAGGGGCATTTTTACTAATTACAACTTTTTTATTTTTAGAAAAGGATGAAATGAACCTTGACTATGAAGCAGGTGATGCCAATGAGATTATCTTAAGGAATCAGCTTTTGACAAATGGAAAGCAAAACAAAAGAGATCTAGATCTAAGTATTTTTACACATTTAAATTTAATTAATAACTTTAAAACTGTCTCCTCCACTTTTCAGTTATTCTGTTTTTTTAATAAATTATGTATTTAATTATTTCCTTTGTCTTTTTACCCAACCTTTTATAATAATATAGAAAAAAAAAGGTTTTGTAAAAAGGACCAACTCAGACATAATTTTAACATAAAAAAGGTTAATTGTCTTGATTACAATGCGACTGAAAAATAAAAAGATTTCAAAAGGACAAAAAATCGCAATAATTTTTACTGGCCCTTTTGAACTCTTTTATTTTTCGGGCGTATTACATATTGGTCCTTTTTGAATCAATCCCGCCCGACCGAAATTTCCGCATCCAGCGCCATCTCATCGCACAAAGCGCAACTACTGTCAACTAAAATTTTTTCGGACGTGATCAATATAACGAGAAAACTTAGTTCCAGACTTTAGCATTGCAGTTGGGCTTCTGGTAGCCACGCAGACCGAACCGCAGCTTTTTTTTCTGTGGCTGTGCTTGACAATTGCGCTTACTTAACTCGGCTTGGTTAAGCAGCAGGATTAAAGTAACAAGTTTACTGCCAGGGAGCAGCCTCACTCCCTGCAATGACCAAGAAAGGTTATAGTTCGTAAGAAATTATAAAATAAAAAATTCAATATTTCGGGCTGTTTTATAAACTAAAAAATTTATATAATTTAAATCAGTAAACTTGAGAAGGTTAGTTTATGTTATTAAAACCTAATTTCTCAAGATCGCCTGTGTTTAAATAATAAATTTAACTAAAAATGAAGATTTATAAAAAATGGTAAAACAGAAAATCTGTTTAATTTTGTAACTAAACAATATTCTTGTGAAACATTTTTTTTTAATGCATAATATTTCTTAATTTTTTAGAGTCGCTTCATTAGCTCACATAAAAATTAAATTTAAAGCAGAAGCGAAAATCGCAAGGCAAGAAGATAATTTCTTCATTCCTAAAATATTGATGAAAAAGTGCACTTTTTATTCCAAATGCAGGAAAAACCTAATCTTGCGGCTTAGCCAATGTACCTTTCTCTTGTCCCTGTGCAAAAATTACATGCATCAAGCCCTCTTCAATGGAATGATCTGAGGATTCCTTGGCTTCCAACTTCTTCCTGAATAAGATGGTGGTAACTCCATCTTTCTCAAAGCCCATTGCTCCAGTCAGGTCGTTTTTACCACCCCAGAACGTGTCCATACGAGGTGTAGACCTATAGACATTTGAAATGAGATTTGTGTTATATTTTGTTATACCATGTGTCACAGATAATATTAGTTTTTATCAAACAAGTTTCATGGCTAATCGGGCAAAAAGGAGTTTTTTGTTTCCCTTATATTTTTCCGTGGGTAGCTTGAAAGCTTAACCTCACGGGGGTCCAAGATCTAATGGACACCTAATAAGTGTTGACAGTTAACCGTTTCGTCCTTATGGGACTCCTCAGAACACTGCTGGTCAAGTGACAAATCTTGCGAAGTTAATCAGACAATTTTGTCTCTAATTAAATGTAATTAGTGAGCGAACTATAGCAAGAGGCGCCATCTACCGAGATACGAGAGAAACAAAAAACCAAAAGCAGGGAAAACACTGCTATACAATATCGATCAATGAAAAGATCGAATGCAAATAAAAGAAAACAACTATAGTCCGTGACCTACGACAGCTCTTTGTCTTTTCAGGCCGGATCAACGCATTTTGCATTTTTACCCGTCATCAAGACAGCGAGCGTCAATCAACGGAATTTTTAAGCCAAATAATACTAACAAACGTGAAATTTCGTACCCGTGAATTTAAAAATTAAACAAGTTTCATGGCTAATTGGGCAAAAAGGAGTTTTTTGTTTCCCTTATATTTTTCTGTGGGTAGCTTGAAAGCTTAACCTCACGGGTAAAAATGCAAAATGCGTTGATCCGGCCTGAAAAGACAAAGAGCTGTCGTAGGTCACGGACTATAGTTGTTTTCTTTTATTTGCATTCGATCTTTTCATTGATCGATATTGTATAGCAGTGTTTTCCCTGCTTTTGGTTTTTTGTTTCTCTCGTATCTCGGTAGATGGCGCCTCTTGCTATAGTTCGCTCATTAATTACATTTAATTAGAGACAAAACCGTTTGATTAACTTCGCAAGATTTGTCACTTGACCAGCAGTGTTCTGAGGAGTCCCATAAGGACGAAACGGTTAACTGTCAACACTTATTAGGTGTCCATTAGATCTTGGACCCCCGTGAGGTTAAGCTTTCAAGCTACCCATGGAAAAATATAAGGGAAACAAAAAACTCCTTTTTGCCCGATTAGCCATGAAACTTGTTTGATTTTTAAATTTACGGGTACGAAATTTCACGTTTATTAGTTTTTATTTTATTTAGTTTAGGAAAAGATGTTTTTTTTTCTTATGGTATTTTGTATCCTTAACAAATTGTTTTTTTTGAAAAAAGTATTTTTGTTCAAAAATCCATTGTATACAGTTAAATATTTAAAAAGTTAGCCATAACTTTTTAAAGTAGCCGTCTTAAACTAAAAAGAAATGTTTTTGTAGAAATCCTCAAATCAAACAAAAATTTTGAACATTCATTTTTGTAACTCAGTAAATAATACTCAAGGTGAGCAAAAAAATTTTTGATTAGTGTTAACTTAAAACCTAATTTTTCGAGTTTAATTCATTTAAATTTGGAGGAGGGGGTATCCCTCCTCTCGCCCCCATCAAAAGTGATCTCTTGCAGTATTACAGTGTGTTGCTTCTCTCATTGAACGCAGTGTGTGTGTATTAGTACTCTTCAAACATGGTTGTTCTAAATTAAGATTCAAGTATATACCAAATTTGACCATTTTTGGTGCGTCTATGCTAGATCTATCGCTGTCTCGAGGGGGGAGTGATAGACATACATCGTTGGAAAGGAAATTTGTTCAGCTTTGCAAACAAGTTTTAAAACCAGACATATTGGGCAATAAAATTCAATAAAATTTAAAAAAAAATTGTATTTTTTCACACTTCTCATTTATTTAAATGCCTATAAAAGGTGCGCCACTATTGCCACTTATGTAAGGGGGGCGTGTTATACATACTTTTGGTCAGCCTCAATAACTATTACTTAGTTGTTTTTGGCCAAGTTAAAAGTTTGCAAATAATAATTATAAAAATACTATGAAAGATCACTTTTGGAAGGGGCGGGCGAGAGGGGGGATGCCCCTCCCCCAATTTAAATGAATTCAACTCGAAAAATTAAGTTTTAAGGTAATACTTTTTTTTTATTTGTCAAACACACTGTGTTTATTGTATTACAATCTAGTCAGTAAGACTAATTAGCAATTTTGTTTTAACCTAATTTACTAGAAAAGTCAGATTTAAACTTAGGGTTCACTCAACAGTTCTCCCCGCTTTGTTTAGTCTGTAACTCACAATTGTGTTGTGTTTGTAGCATTATTTTGTTTTATATAATTCACTTAGTTTACTAGCTCAAACGGCTTCACTCTTTTTAGTCTTCGAACTAGCATAGTATTGTCTAGAAGCTGAATTGCTTCCACATTCACATGCCGATGAAGTCTATCTTCATGGCTTTTTGCGTACTTTTTTATAGTCTCTGCTACAGTTTCGATTTTTAGATATCGATGAAGATCACTATTTCGTACCAAGGTGCATTCACAATGTTTCTTAATACTTTATTTTGAAATCTCTGTAAAACTAGAATGTTACTCTCTTTAGCACAACCCCATAGTTGAATATCATATGTCCATACTGGTTTCAGTATTTGTCTATAAAGCAGTAACTTATTATGAATTGTTAAATAAAAACTTCCTTCCAATTAGTCAGTTCATTTTTCTATACCTTATCTCAAGTTCTTCTTTTTTTTTTCTTAACATGTGCTTTCCAGCGCAATTTGGCATCAAGTGTTATACCGAGATATTTTGCCTGATTTGAATATGGTACGGGAATGTTGTTAATTGTTATTTGTATGTGATTTATATTTTTGTTTGTAAAATCAACATGAATTGATTTGGTTTCATTTAATTTTATTCGCCACTTTGTGGTCCAACTGTGAACTTCGGTGACTGCATCCTGAAGTTTTTTCTATGCATTTTTCAATAGATTTTTCTACCGTCAATAAACCAGTATCATCTGCAAATGTTGCTAAGTGACAATTTTCTGACTTTGGGATATCGCAAGTGAATAATAAGTATAGATAAGGGCCTAGTACGCTACCCTGGGGCAGGCCTGCTTGAATTTCTCTTAAATTTGAGTATGAGTCTTCCTGTTTTACTCTAAAATGTCTATCAGATATGTATGATTCCAAAATATCCGAATATTGTTTTGGCAGAAACCGTTTTACTTTAAAAGTAAGGCCTTCATGCCACTATACTAATCAAAAATATTTTTTTACTAACCTTGAGTATTATTTACTGATTTACAAAAATGATGTTCAAAATTTTTGTTTGATTTGAGGATTTCTACAAGGCGGCTACTTTAAAAAGTTATGTCTAACTTACTAAATATTTAACTGTGTATACAATGGGTTTTTGAACAAAAATATTAAAACAATGTGATAAGGACACTAATAGCCACAAGAAAAATAAAAAAAACATATTTTAAAAATTTTTGGGTCGATGGGTAATTTAAAAATAAAACTAAATTCTGTAAACTCTATACCTGTCTCTTGTGTAGTAGTCAGCAATACGACTGGCGGTTCCCCTGGCCGAACCAATGACGATATCGGTGCAGTCCATGGCATTGAAATCGTGGCGGGGAGTGTAGGCGTTCAAATATTCCAAACCTAATTGAAGGCATATGAATAAGGTACCTAGTTAGCAGAAATACAGACCAAGAGATCTATTCTGAATCTTGACACACGCTTTGACCAATAGCAAACTATGAGTGGTCGTGTGTTGTGCGAAATGACAGAGTTAGTGAATTTTACGCGTTTGAAGTGAAATCTGTTCTCCTGCACCGTACCGACTGAACGTTTCTCGGTCGGATCGTAGGAGAAGCTTGCGCAATGGTGATCTTTTCGCATAGCAAGTGACCGCTTGGAGCTAATTTAAAGCTTGCCATTGGCCAAAGCATGTGATGGGAACTATCACTTCGTTTAAGTACGAGAAAAGCTAGCCGAGTGTGTTTACAGGTTCGAGCGTTTGATTTGATGCCCGGAAGCACTCGGCAGCTCTTTCTCTTTTTTTTAGTGGGTTGCATTGAAGAGCATACAACCCATTTAACAAAATAGGAATTGCTGCCGAGTGCTTCGGGGCGTCACATCCAATGCTCGGCGATTTGAATAGAGTGAAGACCGCAGCCCACGAGAAAGACCGGTCCGGGCGCGGAAATATCACGTGACCGTAGGAGGCTCACAAAAAAACGCCTCACGACCCGCTGTCATTATAAAACATGTGTGTTTTCAGTTTTGGTATGTTTGTTTACGTCGATTTTTTTTTAATTCGGGCACGAATTTTTTGTGAATTTTATCAAAGTTATTAAAATAACGCAGCCCACGAAAAAGACTGTAGTGGGCTGCGTTAAAATAATTAATGGCTAATGAGTAAATTATAAAGAAAATACCTATAAGATAAACAATGCCGCGAACGTATAATTAGTGTTGTTCCTTGTCGGTCCAACTATAAAACTGAAACCTAATATGTTGCAAACGGGAAAGAAGTGGTAAAAGATAAGATCTTGGATAAGATTGATCAAGTAATAGACATCCTTAGTGATATTTTCGATAGTGAGAGTGAAAACTATGTTCAGTTGTCATTTCTTATTGAACAATTAGGTCTCTTGAAAAGGTAACCTGAAAATCGAAGATATTGTGGATACACTTTAATGTTGGCTTCATCTTTGTTTATCCAGTCATCCAGTGCATACACGTCAATTTACAATTCTAAGGTAATATGTCTTCCGCACCCTCGCAATATTAAAAAACTTTTTTTTTTTTTTCAAAAAATTACTGCCAACCACTACATTAAGTTTATTGAATGTGAAAACGATCTCACTTATTCACAAAATCACTTGTTTCTTTTTAATAAATTATTGTGAAATGTTTTATATTGAAAATATTTCTTCAGATAACTCTAGCGAGTGTTTTTGTGGAGAAAAACTATTGTCAAAGCTTGAAAAAATTAGTTTAAGGGCATGTAAAGTTTTTTAAAATAATTTTATTAAAAAGCACAATGATTTAGTGTCTGCTAATAAATCTTTGAATAAGAACTCAGACAAAGATGATGACACTCAAAGAAAAATTAAAAAACTAAAAGCTTAGGTTTGATATGTCCAATTTTGAAAGACTTGTATAGATTTGAAGTTACTAACGATATTATGTACCTAATATATGTACCTGAAGATATTAGAGTGCAAATTTTGTATAATTTTTTATTTTATAGATTTAGTTCTCTTATCCATAATAAACACATATATCAGCAAAATATTTTTTTTAAATTTTTGCCTATAAAAGAACAAAATTTTTTTGATAATTTATTTAAATTGTGTAAAAACATATAATATATTAAGCAATACAATAAGAATCCTGGGACTCCTAAGATCACGTGACCGCGGACTTGCTTATAACGCGCCTTGGCCGGTCTTTATCGTTGGCTGCGAGTGAAGACCATTGACTTCTATGGGCCTTATACAACTCAATGGTGAAGACCCTCGATCGGTGCTTCGCTAATACTATTTTATTCATATGGTGAAGTCAACCAATCAATAATAAAACCTGGTTCCCACCTATGACACTCTTGTGCGTGTCCGTGCAATCACCCACGAGAAAGTCGTAGGTGGGAACCGGGTGTAAGAAAATGACGAGATGTTGGCGAAACACTGAAAGACGAACAATCATATAGAGAATATAGAAAGACAGGAAAAAAAGTTTTATTTTTTTCTAAGTGTAGTAATTGTGGTGTGGTATGGTTTTTTTTTTAAACCTTATGTTTGACTTTTTGAAAAGTCAAAAAGACTTTCACATCCGAATGAAATGATATGATATTCATTTAAAAATGGTTGTTAAGGTGGTTAGTGTATTATCTACAAATGATTTCTATTATTTAACTATTTATTTACATTATTACTATTTACAAACAATTTTATGAATTTATATCGGGAAAAAACCATGCAATGTATAGGCAAGTACCTGTCACCAATAATGTACATTCATATACTACAGACCTATGAGACAAAAAAAATGATACACTTTAGATAAATAATACAAAAAAAAATACACCTAGACTAAGTTTTAAGTTTTGTTTTATTTTTTTTAAATAGGTTAACAACGGAAAAAATTAATGATGAATAAGTACTAAATATTATTGGGTGATATACAGGGTGTAAAAGGTATGATTCACAATATTTTAATAAGTTATTAGATAAGGTCAAAATAAGAAAAAATTCTTTTGTTTTCCAGATACAGAGCATCAAAGTTGACGATTTTTTAAACTATTTTGGTTATAATTTCTTTAAAAAACACAGTAAAAATATGAAATTTGGTACAGTCCTGTTTAACAAAATTGACAAATTTAAAAAAGAACTCTCTTTTTGTTATAAACTGCTAAATCTGAGGGCACGGCAGTGCCTCGCCAAGTTCGCGCGCCGTAACCATCTTTTCTTGAAACATTTCAGCCGATATTTGACCTACCTAAAACTCTACTTTGCAATGAGCTACAAATCTCAAACTTTGCACAGTCGTAGATCTCCATGGAATTAACAACCCCTCCAAATTTGATGGAATTCCATAAAGTAATAAAGTAGTTACGAAATTTCAAAAAACGTCAAAATTGCTACTCACTCACTCACTCACTCATGTATAGATCATCAATATTCTACTGTACTTCCAGACACGCTACAAAGCTGAAATTTGGCAGACTGATAGAAATTATGACCAAACCCCTGGAAAAAATCAAAAAAGCCCAACATTTTAATTTACTCCCCTCCCCTATACATTTAAAGTTATGTAAAAGTAGCATCGCCCACTTCCAGAGATGCTAGAGAGTTGAGGTTTGCAGGCTGATAGGAACTATGATAAAACTAACTAACTAAACTCCCCTATATACGTAAAGTTAAGTAAAAGTAACATTGCCTACTTCCAGACATGCTAGAGAGCTGAGCTTTGGAAGACCGATAGAAACTATGACAGTTATAGAAAAAAATTAAAACACCCCAAAATTCTAATTTATTTTCTTCCCCTATAAATGTAAAGTTATGTAAAAGTAACACTGCCCACTTTCAGAAACGCTAGAGAGCTGACCATTGGAATGCTGATAGAAATTATGATAAAACCATGGGAAAAAATTTAAAAAGTCCAATATTTTCATTTACTCTCCTCCCCTTTAAATGTAAAGTTATGTAAAAGTAACATAACCAACTTCCAGAAACGCTAAAGAGCTTAGCACTGGAAGACTGATAGGAACTATGATAAAACTATAGGACAAAATTTAAAAACACGACAATTTTAATTTATTTCCCTCCCCTATACATGTAAAGTTATGTAAAAGTAATATTGTGCACTTTTAGAAACGCTAGAGAGCTGAGCTTTGGAAGGCTGATAGGAACTACGATAAAACCATGGAAAAAAATTAAAAAACCTCAAAAATTTAAGTAAGGCATTGCAAAAATTTTGAACAATATTCCGCATATTTTAGTACTTTAAAAATTAAGTATTATGCAATTCCCTTAAAAAAAGAAGTGAAATCATAACAAAAACATTTCATGTAAAAAAAAGCCAAGTACGCGAAAATGGCATTCCGTAAAAAGAATTGAGATAAAAGTAAAGCCAAGTTCTCCAATACAAACTTCAAAAAGAAAGGTTCTTACTAGTTTGGAAATATTTTTCTAAACTTGGCTATTACGGCTGTAAATGACTCTTAGGCACAGTGCTAAATTGAACATAAAGAAGTTTGGCTGTAATAGCAAAGTTTAAAAAAATATTTCCAAACATATCCTACATTTTTGAATCATAATTATCAACATTATCATTTGGTTGTGGCACATTTTCTTTTTTTACTAAAACCCCTTTGCCAACACTCCTCAAAAAAAAATCCTATATCTTGAAAATATGAGGGTGTTGACCCTCATATTATTAATTTTTTTTTCTTATTTGAGTCTACTCTATGACCCATTTAAATATTGTGAGTCATACCGTTAACACTCTGTATTTGGAGAAATATACAGGATGTGATATATATATATAAACCGATATCTTTAAGTTTTAATTAGGTAATATAGGTATAGGCCAGTCATTAGAGCGAAAAAAAGACTCCCAGCTTGCAAAAGGTGGTGTAGACGAGATTTTGACATATGTTGTTCACATTGAAGTCCTAAAAAAACTGTAGTTTTCGACCCTGGAGGGAGGGAGCATAATGTTCGAAGAATCAAACAAATAAAAAAGCATTAAAAAAATATCCTCAACACGCGGACGCCCCTGGAGTGTCAATAATAGCTTCAACACCAGTTTGTAATACACCTTTTAAAAAAGCATTTTATTTTCTTTAGAAAAGGTGTTTTAACATTTTTCTTTAAAATGCTTAGTTTTTTTTAAAAACTGAATAAAACCTAACAAAACATAATTTTCTTCGTGATCTTAAAAAATAATTTAGGGATGGCAATGAAGGGCTAACCGTGGACATGCCCTATTTAAGTGATACATCGTTTAAAAGATAATTTAATTTTCTACAATAAAGGTAATTACACATTTTCTGAAAAATGCTCACATTTTAAGAAAATTACATAAAACTTAAGAATTTTGGTTTATTTTGCATAAACTATGGAAATAGGAAACGGGTGTACTGCTAAGACTTCAGGGTTCGTATCTCAGCAAGGGTACCACCCAGACAATTTAGTGATATCTTATTTTAAAGGCTATTCATTGGTCTTTACTTTATGTTATTACAGATTTTCTCCAAAATTAGCAGTTTCTAAGATAGTGGCCATTAAAAAAAACAAACTAAATATCCAAAATGGCAGCAAAATGTTTAGCCTCATAACTTGAAAACCAGTCGTCTGTTGAAATACTCTGCCAATATATGGGCCCCTAAGCTCACACTAGGCCCTGTAGTCATAGTGTACGTGTGAGCCAATATAACTAAAAACTGAAATATATTTTATTCAACTCCACACTAAATTACCTTTTGTTTGATACCACACAAGCCATGTTTTGACTTAAACTCAAATTTTTGAAATCTACCCCCACCCTTAAAAAAAACAAAAACTAAAATGTATTTTGTTAAACTCCGGACTCAATTACCTTTCGTTTGATATCACACACGCCATATTTTCACTTAAACTCTAATTTTTAAAATATACCCCCACCCTTTTTTTTTAAATAAATTAAAATTTATTTTGTTTAACTGCAGACTCAATTACCTTTCGTTTAATATCACACACGCCATATTTTCACATAAACTCTAATTTTTTAAATCTACCCCCACCCTTTTATTTGGTTTGTGTTCGGTGGATTTTGTTCATTTTTAAATGGGACCATCTCGACCCAAGACCCAGCCTAGGTACCAAATTTCATTAAAATCGGCCAAGCGGTTTTTGAATTATGCGCGTTGGTCGTTACAGACAGACATACAGACACACAGACAGACAGACAGACAGACAGACAGACAGACAGACAGACAGACAGACAGACAGACAGACAGACAGACAGACAGACAGACAGACAGACAGACAGACAGACATACAGACAGACAGACAGACAGACAGACAGACGGCGCAACAAAAAAGTTTCAAAATCATCCGAAACGCAAAGATATATAAAAATTTTTGAAATCGGAGCAACTTTTTTTTTCTCGAAAAAATTAGGATCACCATAGCTCACACTACTATAGTATAGTATATGTGTGAGCTAAAACCGTATAAAAGCGCTTTTGTTTTGTTTTTCTAAAATGTACAGGAACCAAATATTAAAAAAAAAACTCTATTCGTGCACACTAAATCAAAGATGGGGGGGTAGCCGGTTCCGAGTTCGACAACTGAAAAAAAATTTTGGGACTACAGTGTGAACAAAAACATCAGTATTTACTAAGACCTTAAGACTCAATATTTAAATACTGTAAAAAGCACAAGATATATTAGAATCCCTTGTCAATTACTCATTCACTAAAACAATCGACCATCGGTTTAATCGTCGCTAACTTGTCTAAAAAATTAACATGTAAAATATAGCGGACAGCTGACTACTGACTACAGCGTTTTTATTCGACATTTCCTAGTGACGTTTGAAGGTTTAAATATGGCTACCATTGTTAAACCAAAATATTTTATTATTTTTATTTATCTATAACCTTTGTGTGGAAATAATGTCTTTGTTACAACGAAAAAAGATGACCCATATCCCAAGGTATTTATGAACAATTTATATAAATATAAAAAACTATTGCATTCACGGGAAAAATAAGTTAAGCCTTCAACCAAAATGTAGACTTTTAAACCTAGGATTGTAACACTGTAGACCCTTTAATAAATACTGGTGTATGTGTCTAAATCTTGACTACACCACCTTTTGCAGAATAATATTCTATAATGACTGGACTAATAGAAAAATTTATTTGTGAATCGAATCAAGTATTATTATTTGATTTTATTATTCTATTATTCAATTCAATCATGATTTTTATGTTAATCAAAAATACATACATGTAGAAATCTTGAGTCACCTTCAAATAAAACCAACAAAATACATTTAGGTGTGTTGAAATTGAAAAAAACAATGAATTAATGAATGATAAGAGATTTATGCAACTTTGTTAAATTTAACGGAAGTACTTGGGGAAAAGACGCTAGCGCTACCAAGTCCAGTTTTAATCCCTGGCTTCGCAAGCGCAGATCTACCAATATTATTTACCTCATGTCTTAGAATAGATGCATACAGGGTGATTTTCAATTGAATGATGATATGAACCACATGAAAATAGAAAGTTTCAAAAACCTAACCTAACAAAACCTAATCAAATCTAACCGAACCGAAGGAAACTGAACCAATAATTTTTTTCAAAAAAAAAACTTTCCTGACTTCCTGCCCGGGATCCTAGAGGATGTGAATCCGAACCGAACCAAACCGAACCTAACTAAACTGAACCAAACCTAACCTAACCAAACTAAACTACAACACGTACTGCTAATTAGGTTTAGTTGGGTAGAGTTAGGTTTGGATAGGTTCGGTTCGGTACGGTCCGGTTCGGATTCACATCCTCTAGCATCCCAGGTAGGAAGTCAGGAAAGTTTTTTTTTTTTTAAATATTGGTTTAGTTTGCTTTGGTTCGGTTCGGTGAGATCTGATTAGGTTTTGTTAGGTTAGGTTTTTGAAACTTTCTATTTTCATGTGGTTAGAATTATTCAAGTGAAAATCACCCTGTACATCGATTCTAATACATGAGCTAAATAATATTGGTAGATCTACGCATGCGAAGCCAGGGATTGGAAGTGGACTTGGTAGCGCTAGCGTCTTGTGTACTTGGTGCAGGTACAGAACCAAAAAAGTACGTAAATTCAAAAAATTGAACACTAATTTTCTCCAATGAGTCAAAAATATTGATTTAATGCGCACGAACATTAATATTATGAAATACATTTTTGTTCTATTTATTATATTAATCATAAAGCACCCAGGGGGGGGGCCGGGGGCCCGGGCCTCTTCCAAGCCTTAGATTTTTTTACATATTTTCGACATATTTTAGAAAAAAACACAAAAAATAGCAAACTAGTTTCATGGCTAATCGGGCAAAAAGGAGTTTTTTGTTTCCCTTATATTTTTCCGTGGGTAGCTTGAAAGCTTAACCTCACGGGGGTCCAAGATCTAATGGACACCTAATAAGTGTTGACAGTTAACCGTTTCGTCCTTATGGGACTCCTCAGAACACTGCTGGTCAAGTGACAAATCTTGCGAAGTTAATCAGACGGTTTTGTCTCTAAATAAATGTAATTAGTGAGCGAACTATAGCAAGAGGCGCCATCTACCGAGATACGAGACAAACAAAAAACCAAAAGCAGGGAAAAACACTGCTATACAATATCGATCAATGAAAAGATCGAATGCAAATAAAAAAAAACAACTATAGTCCGTGACCTACGACAGCTCTTTGTCTTTTCAGGCCGGATCAACGCATTTTGCATTTTTACCCGTCATCAAGACAGTGAGCGTCAATCAACGGAATTTTTAAGCCAAATAATACTAACAAACGTGAAATTTCGTACCCGTGAATTTAAAAATCAAACAAGTTTCATGGCTTAATATTCGACATCATGAGCTTCGGGCCCCCCACCAAGACATATTCCTGGGTGCGCCACTGTATTAATGTTTGTGTACATTGAATTAAAGAACTTCCGTTTATTGATTAAAAATTTTATGAACATTTTGTTATTTCTGTGGATATGAAACTAGTTAAAAAAAATTAACTTTGTGGTTTGTTTGTTTATATCGATTTTTACCTAACTAGGATTGCCCTATGTTCGTTTTTTCCATATACAAACATTCAGAAATAAAGGTACGAAAAATGCACAGATACCAAATTTACATAGAGTTTTTGTCAACTGTAGGCCGATGATTTGACGTAACAAATACAAGAATAAAATAATTATCATGTGTAAAAGTACATATAACCAATCAGGCCATTTTATCTTAAGACGAGAGAGAGAGAGAGAGTCGTTAAATACCGAGATGAATTCCAAGACGTGCGCAAGCGTTGATCTGTCACTTCTGCCAACCAATCAACTGAGAGATATTTCAGTATGGTTTTATACAGCAAAACTTTAATAATTCCCAGTTCTTTTTGATGAAAATTCGTCGTTTTTGTGCTGTGAAAATGCCGGTGACGTGCAAGTTGTGTGACAAATTATTTAGTGCCCAATTTAATTTGAATAAACACTGTCATCGGGGTTCTACTGTATGTCTATGCTACGATAAACATTTTTTAAGATTTAGCGCATTTAAATTTGTCAATACTCCCATGGCAAAACAAAATAAACGTGAAATGCAATATAGAAGAAATACTGCATATACCTCAAAAAATATTAATCGCAGCACATAGATATTGTAAATTTTTGAAATCAAAAAGACGAATCTTAAAATGCAAAAATATACAGGGTGTTCCCTCTCAAAAAATCGACTTTATTGTCACACCCTGTACAGGGTGTCCCAAATTCGTTGTTTTTTTGTGGTGTCGGGTATTTCTAGGGGAAATAGAAAAAAACTGAGCCCCCTTTGCGACACTTAAAATTTAAGAGAAGCCTAAAGGTGAAAACCACATTTAGATATAGCAAGCCGTTTTTAAGCTACGGAGTGTTTTTGTCTGCATTTTGCTTTTGTGTAAATAGGTTTCTTATAGATCTTTTCTTGAAGGATTGACAGATGTAAACGGTTTTTATTTATCTGTTTTGGTTTTTAAAATATTGCATAAAGTTGTTATTTTTCTTACAGAATAACTCTCTTTTTATTCGATTTTTAAAATCAGCTTAAAATTTCCTTTAAAATGATGTATCACACTCAATATTTTAATTTTAATTTTTTTTTATTGTTTTTTTTTATTTTTATTTTTTAATCACCTCTTTATTATTTTTTTAATTATATAATTTTATATTAAAATATTTTAAACCCATTAAGCAAACTAAAATATGTGGTAAAAATAAAAAAAAAATAATTTTATGTGATATCTCAAAAACTAAACGTGACAAATAAAATTTAATTTAACAGTTTAATTTCTCTTAAAAAAGTGTCTTAGGAATGTTTTCACAGAAATAAAAAATATTAATAAATAAACAAGTTATTGACCCCTTCCCAAAATGCAGACTTTTTAAACACCCTGTAGTTTAAAAACGGCTTGCTATATCAAAATGCGATTTTCACCTTTAAGCTTCTTTTGAAATTTGAGTGTCGCAAAGGGGGATCAGGTTTTTTTAGCCCTTCTAGAAATATCCGAAACCTCCCAAAAACATGGAATTTGGGACACCCTGTACATGGTGACGGATAGAAAAAAATTATGTTGGCTTTTAAAGTTGTCATAATTAACCAAAAAAATCTACAATTTATTATAGCCCTTTATTTTCAATGATAAAGTGCTCAGGTTATAAAAAACAACCCGATACCTTCATAAAATCATACCTAAAAATTAGAATTGACCATTATTTTATACCTTTAGAATTTTTTATTATACGTTAAGCTCTTTGATCTCGCGCCAATCCCGGTATTCGCGCCAATAATTTAAATAAGACATTTTGACGTTAATTTTGGCGCATGCTCCTTTGATGGAATTCATCTCGGTATTTAACGACTCTCGTCCGCAAAGAGAATAGACTTATAAGACCCCAAGGCCCTCATGTTTGCATCATGAATGTGAAGTTACCGTGGGTATTGCAATATTATGTATATGGTTTTTTCAGGCTATTATTGGTTAAAAAAAATATAGCAATCCTATTGTAACATAAAAATCTTTTTGTTAAAATTCGACAAATACTTTATAAGTGATAGTGTTAGCCTACCAATCAATTACCTTTAGCATTTTCACCATGTTCCCCAGGCCCCAGTGCGCTAGTGTCAATGTGGGCATGTCTAAAACTAGGTTCCCCAGAACCACTCGGTTCAGGTTTAGAGTTTGGTTCGGGCTCTGAACTAGGTTCAGGCTCGGCATTAGATTCTGCATGAGGTTCTGGTTCAGGTTTAGGAGTGGGTTCAGGCTCTGAACTGGGTTCAGGTTCTGAAGTCGGTTCAGGGTCGGAATTAGGTTCAGGATCACTTTTAGGTTCAGGTTCAGCATTTGGTTCAGGTTCGGCGTTAGTTTCGGATTTAGGATTGGGTTCACTGGTAGGTTCAGGCTCACTATTGGGTTCTGGGTGGGGTTCCGCATGTGTATGTGGTGGTTCAGGGTTAGGATTAGGTTCTGATGTGGGTTCAGGCTCACTTTTAGGTTCTGCCTGGGGTTCAGGTTGAGCCTGAGGTTCTGGTTCAGGATTAGGGTTAGGTTCGGGTTTGGAATTAGGGTCTGCATGAGGTGTAGGTTCGGCGTTTGGTTCTGCAGTTGGTTCTGGCTCTGCTGTGGGTTCTGGTTCCGCTGATGGTTCTGGGTCTAGAGGTAGAAAGTGAAAAAGTGCCAACCACCAAATTGTATATTACAATGGTATAGTGTGCGGTCGTTACCCACTAAGCATAAAATCGTAAAAAACGTTAAATAAATGTTGAAAAAAAAATGTTTTTTTTCTAGTACAAATTTGTGTTAAAATTATGTCAACGTCTGAAAGCACCTTTTCGTGTGTTTAAATTTCTGATCGCAAATGGGCGATTGCGATGGTAATTATATTGGCAATCGCCCATTTGCGATCAGAAATTTTAACACACGAAAAGGTGGGTTAGGGTTTACGTCTAATTTGAGTTATCAAACCTTTGACAGTGGGAAAGAAGAATTAAAGAGATCAGTTGGATGACTTGGTCGAGTTGATACCCTGAGAATTTCTCGTTCTTGTATTGAAACACCGCGGTACTAAATTTTACGTTTAATAACCACTAAATTTACCACAACAATAATTAAAGTGACGTTTACATGTGCTGACCAAAAACACCCCATTATTAGGGTATTGCGGTACCGTTAAAATTTGTTATTTGCGACGAATCATTTTTAACCACAAAATTAACCACAATTGAAACGAAACTGCCTTCCCTTTTTCCCTTTTCCCCCTTTTCCCGTTTATCCGTTTTCCCGTTTTCCGTTTTTTGTTTTTGGATTTTTTTGAATACCTTTCGTTTCCGGTGTTAAACAATTAAAAAAGCAGGTATTAATTAAAAATATCTCTACAAGGTTTGATTAGTCTTTAAATAAAAAGTCTGTATTAATCCCGCCAGAATACACACATCCTATGTTAATAAACAAGAAATCAGCTAAAAAAAGAAATGTGTGTATCCAAAAAACATGTATGGATTCGCCCGTTTATCGGCCAATATTCCAAGTAGTTATTAATTTCAATAGCAAAAATTGCATTGCAGAAAAGTGCACAGCGAAAGCCGATCGACGTGGAGTCGAGGGAATAAAAGCGCGTAATACGAGTGCAATAATTCATTCATTCATAAACCTAGCCCGGTATTGGGATTCTCATCCCAGCTCTTCTGAAAACGGCAGTGGCCATTTATTAAGTCCCCGACTGTACAGTAAAAATACCCTATTATAATCCAATATTTGTTGTTGTTGTCTGTATTAGCTTGTAAAATAATTTGGTAAATATATTGTAAAATTTAAGTATTTTGTTAAAAGCTAGCCAAATAGCCAAAAATGCCACCCTCTACCATAAAATTTGGAAAAATTATCTTAAAAGTTGTTTGCAGTTAATAGCTAATTCTATGCATAGCTGCTAAGTGTATTTATAAATCCAAAAAATTTACAAAAGTTTTGTGGTGCAAACTGCCTAAAACGAATTTGGAAAAAGCAACTATTTCTTTAAAAAAAAAGAAATTATAAAGTGACCTTACCTGATTCTCGTTTACTTCGACCTAAAAAAATAATACAAATTGTTTAAAAAAGATATAAGGAAAATAGAAAATTAATATATATATGTATATATATATATATATATATATATATATGTTATAGATTTGAAAATTTCGAAACTCAAAATCTAAAAATCTTTAGTATATTTTTGCATATTTTATATATTCTTGCAAATTTTCCATATTTTTCATATACCTTGTCTTTTGCTGACTTGAAAACTGACACTAGTTTCCACCTTATCAGGTTGCTGAAACTCCTGATTTTGAGCGTTTCGCAGGGATGGAATGTAGGCCCTTTCTCTCCTGTTGTAGAGTGATTTGCGAAACTTCGAAGAAGGCTTTTGAGTCGTTGTTGGTTCTGCTTCGGGTTCTGCAGTCGGTTCGGGTTCGGCCTGAAAAAATAAAAAAATAAAAAATAAAAAAATTAAAAAATTAAAAAATTAAAAAATTAAAAAATTAAAAAATTAAAAAATTAAAAAATTAAAAAATTAAAAAAATAAAAACATAAAAAATTTAAAAATTTAAAAATTTAAAAATTTAAAAATTTAAAAATTTAAAAATTTAAAAATTTAAAAATTTAAAAATTTAAAAATTTAAAAATTTAAAAATTTAAAAATTTAAAAATTTAAAAATTTAAAAATTTAAAAATTTAAAAATTTAAAAATTTAAAAATTTAAAAATTTAAAAATTTAAAAATTTAAAAATTTAAAAATTTAAAAATTTAAAAATTTAAAAATTTAAAAATTTAAAAATTTAAAAATTTAAAAATTTAAAAATTTAAAAATTTAAAAATTTAAAAATTTAAAAATTTAAAAATTTAAAAATTTAAAAATTTAAAAATTTAAAAATTTAAAAATTTAAAAATTTAAAAATTTAAAAATTTAAAAATTTAAAAATTTAAAAATTTAAAAATTTAAAAATTTAAAAATTTAAAAATTTAAAAATTTAAAAATTTAAAAATTTAAAAATTTAAAAATTTAAAAATTTAAAAATTTAAAAATTTAAAAATTTAAAAATTTAAAAATTTAAAAATTTAAAAATTTAAAAATTTAAAAATTTAAAAATTTAAAAATTTAAAAATTTAAAAATTTAAAAATTTAAAAATTTAAAAATTTAAAAATTTAAAAATTTAAAAATTTAAAAATTTAAAAATTTAAAAATTACAAAATTAAAAAATTAAAAAATTAAAAAAAAATCCAAACAGCTCTAGAATGGCCTACAATTTTTTTTTAAAGGAATTGCATCTCAAACCCTCAAGTTGTTAATAAACTTGTTCTTATTAAACATAGTTTTGCTTTGTCAGCATTTAATATTAAATTTACCTTGGGTTCTGGTTCGGGTTCACTGTTGGGTTCAGGATGCGGTTCAGACGTGGGTTCAGGTTCGCTTGTTGGTTCAGGCTCACTTTTTGGTTCTGGCTCTGCAGACCCTGTAATAAAAATTAAAGAGAACAAATAAAATAAAATTGTTACCACTAGATCAAGAGATTTTGTCGCGAAAAAAAAATAAACTTAAAAATAAATTTCTGTCTTTAGAATTATTTAGATTGCTTTACTAAAATAAGATTTTAAATTTTAATCAAAATCTTGAGAAAATGTGTCTATTCATACGTCGAAAAAATTCGGTTGCAGCATTTAGAAAACCAGCATTATTGTAAAAAAGTTTTATTAGGCTAATAACACTTTCTGTGAGTGGGACAAAGATAGAAAAAACAATTTGGAAACCCAGCAAGTGTAAATATAGTCTTCAATTGAATACAGTGGTATTAAAATTATACACGGTAAAAATTTTTGTCTACAATAAAAACACGTTCTTTTCTTGAATAAATTGATTTACCTTAAAACAATTTGTTTTGAATTAAAATATTTCTTTTTAGTTCACTACTACTACTACTAAGTCGGTTTAGAACGTTGTTCTACGTTGTCCGACGCCTATTCTCCACCTCCTTCGATCCTGACAATCAACTTCTGTCAGATTTTTTTGACTCATTGATCTTTGGATTGACTGTTGCCATTCTAGTTTAGGACGCCCTCTTTTTCTGCGCCCTATTGGTTGCCATTCTAGGACCTGCTTTGGTAATCTTTCGTCGTTCATCCGTTGTACATGGCCGTACCGTATCAGTTGCCTTTTAGTGATGTCATCCGTTATGCTTCCCTCGATTCCCATTCTTTCTTTTATGATCTCATTTCTTATATGATCTGTTCTAGATATACTCATTGATCTTCTTATTGCATCCATTTCGACTTTCCATTTTTGTTTTGTATTTTTCTGTTACGCGACAAGTCTCTATTCCATACAACAGCGTGCTTTTGACCATTGTTTCATATATGTTAAATTTTACATTCTTTTTTATCTCTCTGCTCCATAAAATACTGTTAAGACATCCAATAACTTTTTTTGCTTTTACTATTCTTTTTTCCAATGTGACACCCAAGTATACATACTCATTGCATGGAGATATTGTTTGTCCATTTTCTAGTTCTAACTCACTGGATTCGTTTCCAATACATAAGTACTGTGTCTTGTCCACGTTCACTGTTAATCTCCACTTTTGGTAGTCTTCTGTTAACTTTCTCATCATATACTCCATGTCTTCTTTATCATTAGCCACAATTACTTGGTCGTCAGCAAACTGTAGTGTGTATATGGTAAATCGGTCGTTAAGTTGTATTCCCATGCCGTGCACTTTACGTTTCCAGTTTTTTAGAGCTACTGCGATATATATTTTAAAAAGAGTTGGAGAGATACAACATCCCTGTCTTAAGCCTTTTGTAACCAGAAATTTTTTGAAAGTCGATTTCCAATTTTAATTTTAGATTTTGACCCTTTGTATAGTTCTTTTATCGCTTTTATGTATGTATGATTGATATTAGTTTGCTCTAAAACTGTCCATAATTTTTCTACTGGAACGGTATCATATGCTTTTTGTAGGTCCACAAAGGTAACATGAGTCTTTATATTTTAGTTCAACGCAACGTTTAATCTTGAAATGAGACTTTATTTTTCTTCTTTAATTGTTTTGTTTTAGTATACTCCATTTTGTAACCAAGCAAATTGTCTTCATATAAGTAATATTTTGCTACCAGAGAAAACGGTTAGATTAATTCAGTTCCAATTTGTAATAAAACAATTTCTGTTTGACATTAAAATAAAGAGGCAAGACATTTTTTATGCTAAATCAAGAAAATATTCTTTTGGTGAATAGGAAAGCACAAATTATTTTACTACAAAGCAATTTGCTTTGATCTAAGACAATTTTTTTTATCGTGTAAGAGTGCTCTAAAATTGTATGAATTTGATTCTACAATTATTCACGATTTTAGTAAAATTTTGATAAGTTTTGCCCATTTAAATTAGTTAGGTATACAGTGAAGTCCGGATATAACGAACCTCAAAAATAAACTAAATACGGTTCGTTATATCCGAGATTCGTTATAAACAGTAATAAATTAATTTGGTTTAATTTTTTGAGTTTCTTTTTTTAATAGTATCCAAGATTAAGAAAAGTAAAAATATTACAAAAAGCAGAATACATACGAGTAAAGACGTTTATTATTATTGTTATACATATAAATATGTAAAGTACATAATATGGTGGTATGTAATACATACATAAAAGAAGCCTAATCTTTTCTTTTATTATTATGAAATCCATAATTTTTGTTTGTACATTTCTATTTGAAAAATATGCCCTGTTTATATAGCTTTCAAGGTTACAAAATGATGCCCATATTTTATCAGAAACTTGGCGTGATTCCAAAAAATTACGAGTTTCCGATTTTTTGTTTTCCATTTCACGAATGGTTGGAACATAAACCTTAGTGACTTCAACAGAATTATCTTGAACAGGATCATCATTATCTTCGTCATTATCACTTGAAACCATGTTTGAGGTTACGGAGAAATTATAATTTGCTCATCAGTCAACGTTTCTCTTGCTACAATGTCTTTATCAATAGACACATAATCGTTAAAATCGAAGTCACAAATTTTTCTCTTAGCTTGTTCATCTACTAAATCAAGCATATCATTATCGAATTCATACTCGTGATCATATTCTGGGTCTTGTGCATGTCTTTGCAACCATTCGTGTCGTTGCCGTAGCGTCTAGTGTGAAAAAGCCCATTGTCTGATTATATAAAGTTCGTTTTAAAAGAAAAATACATATTCTAGATTATTAAAATTAGGTTCGCTATATCCGGAAGTTCGCTATAAGCGGGATCGTTATAACCAGTAAGACAATACATGAGTATTTATGGATGACTTTTCGTATACAGAAAAAAGGTTCGTATTAACCAGAAGTTCGCTATAAACGGGTTCGTTATAAGCGGACTTCACTGTATTTCAATTATCCTTCGATCAAGCACTATGATATTTTCCCCTTTTTTGAATAGCCTCATCTCAAAAATAACTTTAAAAAATGATCTAAGATGAAATCTGGGGAAGTTTAGTAACATACCTTATAAAAATTCTTCAAAATAAATTAAAAATCAAACAAACTTTTTAACTTAGTTTTTTTAACCCCCAAATCTCATTTTTGGAAAATTTATTGTAGGCTTAATAGAAGACTGCATTGCGCTTCTAATAACATGATATATACATTAATATATGGATGATTCTACCAAAAGTGGGCTATATGGATATCATTTTTGGTCATGGCCTTTAAATAACAGTACAGCACAGTAAATAATTTTGTTTTGTTAAATTTATGTAACTAATTAGGTGTAAGCTAAGAAACATTTATCTTCCCAAATTTTAGGAATTATTGCATAAAAATGCCAGAGGAATGAGTACCAGAGGAATGAGTTTTTTTAATGGTTTTCCAATTTAAATCAAAATCTATTTAGACTCGGTTCTAAATCTATTTAGACAAAGTTCCTATACTTATAATTTTAAAACAATCAACAAAAAAATTATACTATTGATATCAATCGAATATTTACTTACCAGAGGAATGATAATTGAATCGTTCCTTTTTGATTTCTCCGAAAAAAACTAATTTTCTGCCGAAAATAAAAAGATCTATAACTTAAACCAAACTAAAGTTGACATTATCTGTCAAAACTTGTCATCCTCACAAGTAAATTAGATATCCAGGGCCGTCTCTTTCTCTAAAAGTTAACCGGTGGTATTCACAAATATTGTGTTATTAAAAATGGAGCACGTTTAAAATTTCCGGGAAGATGTAAATTCGGATTTTCAAAAATATGACTGCAAACTTAAGTTTTATCAATTTTTTGATAAATAGTTAAGACTTGGCTAAATATTATTTATCAGGATATTTTTTTCAATCTGAGTTTTTAATATTTGGTTTGTGACTACACCAGAGGAATGAGGTATTTGCTTTGTAATAAAAAAAATTATAAACTTGCAATTTTTTTTACACATTAAACTCAAATGCTCCATAAAGAAACCATTTCGTTTTAAATCTTATAACTAAAACTACGCTTCATTTGCAGTCTGTGTTTGAAAAATATGCATTCCCACTCCACAGCACCATTTTTGTAGTATCATCTATATACAAAAAACGCCTTACCTTCACTTAATTTACTGTCTCCTTCTTGGGGTCCGATTTGAGGGAAGTTCTTGCAACTCTTGGTTAGACTCTGAGGTCTCCAACCCAAAGCAGCATAACTGGTTCCATTGACGACCATAATAGCCTCAATTTCTTTGTGTTCCTTTAGGATTCTCCAGTATAGCTTGAAGGTATCGGATAATTTTTTTTCCGTGTACATTGTGAAGTCTATTTCCGTGGTTTTGATTGGAGATTCTAAAATAAATTGGTTCAATTTGAGTTCTGTGTAGTTTTTTTTTGTGTCTGCTTGAAGACACACTTTGAAAACAAGTATTGAGTAAAGTAGTAAGAGATTTTAGTGCACAAAAAAATTACCGGCATTTAATTGATTACAAATTAAACGTTGATCACCACGAACTCCAAATAAGAAGCGCGCGGTTTTGTCTGGACCTCAGTCAACGTTGGACGAGTCGACAAACAGTGCACAGCCATTTATATAGAGTGAAACCTCCTGTAAGCGGACACTCACGGTTTCGTCGATTTTGTCTGCTTACTGGAGGTATCCGCTTATAAGAGGGAGCTGCGAAATTTTAATATATATTTATCACAACAAAAACATTACATGTAAAAAAAGCCAAGTACGCGAAAATGGCATTCCGTAAAAAGAATTGAGATAAAAGTAAAGCCAAGTTCTCCAATACAAATTTCAAAATGAAAGGTTCTTACTCGTTTGGAAATGTTTTTTTAAACTTTGCTATTACAGCCAAACTTCTTTATGTTCAATTTAGCACTGTGCCTAAGAGTCATTTACAGCCGTAATAGCCAAGTTTAGAAAAATATTTCCAAACTAGTAAGAACCTTTCATTTTGAAATTTGTATTGGAGAACTTGGCTCTACTTTTATCTCAATTCTTTTTACGGAATGCCATTTTCGCGTACTTGGCTTTTTTTTACATGAAATGTTCTTATTATGATTTCACTTCTTTTTTAAAGGAATTGGATAATACTTAATTTTTAAAGTAGTAAAATATGCGGAATATTGTTCAAAACTTTTACAATGCCTTGCTTAAATTTTTGAGGTTTTTTAATATTTTTCCATGGTTTTATCGTAGTTCCTATCAGCCTTCCAAAAAGTGCACAATGTTACTTTTACATAACTTTACATGTATAGGGGAAGGAAATAAATTAAAATTGTCATGTTTTTAAATTTTGTCCTATGGTTTTATCATAGTTCCTATCAGTCTTCCAATGCTCAGCTCTCTAGCGTTTCTGGAAATGGGTAATGTTACTTTTACATAACTTTACATTTATAGGGGAGGAAAGTAAATGAAAATATTGGACTTTTTAAATTTTTTCCCATGGTTTTATCATAATTTCTATCAGCATTAAAATGCTCAGCTCTCTAGCGTTTCTGGAACTGGGCAATGTTAGTTTTATATAAATTTACATTTATGGAGAGGGAAGTAAATTAAAATGTTGATGTTTTTTAATTTTTTCATATAGTTTTATCATATTGTCTTTCAGTCTTAAAAAGTTCAGCTCTCTAGCGTTTCTGGAAGTGGGCAGTGTTACTTTTACATAACTTTACATTTATAGGGGAGGGAAGTAAATTAGAATTTTGGGGTGATTTAATTTTTTTCTATAACTATATCATAGTTACTATAGGTCTTCTAAAGCTCAGCTCTCTAGCATGTCTGGAAGTGGGCAATGTTACTTTTACTTAACTTTACATTTATAGGGGAGGGAAGTAAATTAGAATTTTGGGGTGTTTTAATATTTTCCTATAGTTTTATTATAGTTCCTATCAGTCTGCCAAAGCTCAACTCTCTAGCATTTCTGGAAGTGGGCGATGCTACTTTTACATAACTTTAAATGTATAGGGGAGGGGAATAAATTAAAATGTTGAGGTTTTTTGATTTTTTCCAGGGGTTTGGTCATAATTTCTATCAGTCTGCCAAATTTCAGCTTTGTAGCATGTCTGGAAGTACAGTAGAATATTGATGATTTATACATGAGTGAGTGAGTGAGTGAGTGGCAATTTCGATGTTTTTTGAAAGTTCGTAACTACTTTACTACTTTATGGAATTCCATGAAACTTGGAGGGGTTGTTAACTCAATGAAGATCTACGACTGTGCAAAGTTTGACATTCGTAGCTCACTCCGAAGTACAGTTTTAGGTACGTCAAATATCGGCTGAAATGTTTCAAGAATAGTTGCAATAAAAATTGACTTACTTTTGTTACAACCAGGGCCGAACCATCCCAGCTGACAGTAGCACTGTCTGCGCGGCGCAGTAGTGGCTTGCACGTCTACGCATGTGCCGTGGTCGCCGCAGTCGGGGTTTTCCAGGCACTCGTCTCTGAACTGACACACAGGGCCGTAATAGAGACGATCACATTTGCATTTGCCCAACAGATGGCGTCCGTGGCCAGAACAGGATTCTCTAAATTCCTTCCCTGGAAGAAAAAATATTTGAAATATGTTTGCACAATTTGATTATTTTAAGAGTATCTACCTAAAGATTTTTTTTGCCTAGATATAAATAGTGTTTTATTTTTTGTTTTATTATTTTTTTTTATATAAACGGTTTTTTAACTGTTAATTATTGTGTGCTAGTTTAGTGCGCAGTCTATGCCTATCTGATATATTTTTATTTTAATTTTATTAAGGATAAAAACTAGTTGTAACCAGAACTTCTTGCTATAAAAAAATTGTAAAAAAATTTTTTAGAAGCAATAAAGAAAGTAAGTAAGTAAAGTATTGTTCATAGTCGTCTTAGTCTTTTGTTTTTGATTAGTCTTTGTCCTTTGATTAGTCTTAGCTGTCTTAAACAAAATCGGCTGTTCATACTCGTCTTTTGTTTTTGATTAGTCTTAAGTATTGTTCATACTCGTCTTAGTCTTTTGTTTTTGATTAGTCTTTGTCCTTTGATTAGTCTTAGCTGTCTTAAACAAAATCGGCTGTTCATACTCGTCTTTTGTTTTTGATTAGTCTTAAGTATTGTTCATACTCGTCTTAGTCTTTTGTTTTTGATTAGTCTTTGTCCTTTGATTAGTCTTAGCTGTCTTAAACAAAATCGGCTGTTCATACTCGTCTTTTGTTTTTGATTAGTCTTAGTCATAACCCACTGAAAAAAAAATTCAATTTCAATAAAAAGGCCCCTTTTCAAAAGTCATTTTATACACAAAACAGTCTTATTTAACCTAATCTGTGCACGAAACACCGACACGAAAGAACAAAAGCGAAAAAGAAAATAAAAACAAATAAAATTTTGAGGTTAGGTTGAGATTTTCTGTTAAAAACATGATTAATGGCGGTAAATTCAAAATTTCGGCCGCGCGCTTGCGCTCTTCGGACGCCCTGTAAAAAAAAACAACAAATATCAGCTGATGTCTGTCACTCGTCTTAGTCGTTGTCCTAAGGATTGAAAGTTGGCAACTCTTAAGACAAAGACTAATCAAAAACAAAAGCAAAAACATTGTATGAACACTCCCATAAGAAACAGTGGTTTTAACTTTCTTATGACAAGACATATGACTAAACCAAGACAAAAGACTAGACAAAAGACGAGTATGAACGATCCATAAGTCATAGCCCACTGAAAAAAAAATTCAATTTCAATAAAAAGACCCTCTTCAAAAGTCATTTTCTACACAAAACAATCTTATTTAACCTAATCTGTGCACGAAACACAGACACGAAAGAACAAAAGCGAAAAAGAAAATAAAAACAATTAAAATTTTGAGGTTAGGTTGAGATTTTCTGTTAAAAACATGATTAATGGCGGTAAATTCAAAATTTCGGCCGCGCGCTTGCGCTCTTCGGACGCCCTGTAAAAAAAACAACAAATATCAGCTGATGTCTGTCACTCGTCTTAGTCGTTGTCCTAAGGATTGAAAGTTGGCAACTCTTAAGACAAAGACTAATCAAAAACAAAAGCAAAAACATTGTATGAACACTCCCATAAGAAACAGTGGTTTTAACTTTCTTATGACAAGACATATGACTAAACCAAGACAAAAGACTAGACAAAAGACGAGTATGAACGATCCATAAGTCATAGCCCACTGAAAAAAAAATTCAATTTCAATAAAAAGACCCTCTTCAAAAGTCATTTTCTACACAAAACAATCTTATTTAACCTAATCTGTGCACGAAACACAGACACGAAAGAACAAAAGCGAAAAAGAAAATAAAAACAATTAAAATTTTGAGGTTAGGTTGAGATTTTCTGTTAAAAACATGATTAATGGCGGTAAATTCAAAATTTCGGCCGCGCGCTTGCGCTCTTCGGACGCCCTGTAAAAAAAACAACAAATATCAGCTGATGTCTGTCACTCGTCTTAGTCGTTGTCCTAAGGATTGAAAGTTGGCAACTCTTAAGACAAAGACTAATCAAAAACAAAAGCAAAAACATTGTATGAACACTCCCATAAGAAACAGTGGTTTTAACTTTCTTATGACAAGACATATGACTAAACCAAGACAAAAAACTAGACAAAAGAGTATGAACGATCCATAAGTATCTACCTAAAGATTTTATGATCAATATAGTTTGTTAACGTGTTTTGAACAAATAAATCTACTTACTGACTTTAATGTCGACATCCCCGCAGGACCAAAACCTGTAGTTAGGGCCCCATTCTAGTGCTTGTCTAATCAGTCTTAGAGTACAATTTGTACAGGTGAAGTTTGTAGGGAGTTGCACATGGTAACTTTGAGCACTAAAAAAATAATAATACTATACTAAAAATAATTTAGTTTAGAACTGAATCTCCGCATAAGAAGAGGTGTCAGAAAAGGTTACACAGTATCCCCTAAACTATTTAACCAGGCCCTAGCAAATCTGCCATGCAAAGCAAAAACCTAGTAACTCGACTTACTCGAAAATGAGATTTTTATATAATTGAAATCGCTGTAAAAAACGGCACCAACCAGTTTTTTTAGAATGTAAGTGTGTTAGTATGTAGTTAAATAAACTATAGTTAGTGTGTAGTTAAATAAACTTCAAACTCTATTTCCCAAAACACTAGTTTTTGACTTACTAGGTTTCTGCTTTGCACGGCAGAAATGTTTTTAAAATCTTAAATTAGGATGAAATAGGCATCAAATTAACCGGACAGACACAATCATAAAAAACACAGATGAGGATGTCACGATCAAAATAAGCCAAGAAAAAATAAAACAAGTAGAGGAATAGGCATTGGCGTAGCTAGCCTTGCTTTTCAGGGGGGGCCGTGGCCCCGGTCTATCTTGAACAAAAAGCAAACATAGGTTTTAAAGAGTCGTGCAAAGTGTGCAATGAATAAAAAAAATACGCGCATTAAATGTTTTAATATTTTAATATAACAAATTTAATAATACATACATGAACCGAACCGAACCGAACCGAACCGAACCGAACCGAACCGAACCGAACCGAACCGAACCGAACCGAACCAACTTATTTATATGTATACACAGGAAGTATATAATTCAGCAATTCTACAAAGAAAGTTTTCTACGTCGCTGACTGAGAGCGTCTACCACACTGTCTAAGTTGACCTCAACATCTTTTTCTATGAATAACAATGACAAACCTGAGTGTCTCTCTTGAATCATAGTTGTTCTAAGCCAATTAAAAACTCTCCTCATGGCAGAGAAAGACCTCTCGCAAGTTGCACTTGAAATTGGAAGAATACTCGCAACTTTAAAAAGTTGGTAGAGGTTTGGATAGGTGTTTTCTGCTATATGTTGTTTGATAGAATCATGACCAACAGTTTGATTTAACCGAAAAATACAATTCTTTAAAACGGTCATTTCTGCTCTTAGAGTAGAAGTATTAATATTAAAAATTTCCCGGTATTGCTCGACGAATTTATTCCATTTAACGACGTGGGAAAGCTTAATATGAAAATGGTTATGAAATTGTCACCAAAATCGGAAAATTTTCATAAGACACTAAACGCTAACCTCAAAAAAACTAAAAAGATTATTATATTTATTTTAGAAAAACAGTTTAAAAAGGTCTTTTATAACCTTACGACATCTACAACCCGATTTCGGAAACAGAGGGGCAAAGGTCGCTGTCTTTATTAAATGCGAACGAAATTTAACTTATTTTACAAGATGTCGCCAATATGTATGAAATATTTAATATGCATAATTATGTTTAAATTTAAAAAATATTTTTGGGGAAATTGCATAAGTGCAGAAAAGTTACCGATAATTTAAAGAGAAAAAGCCTAATTCCGCAAGACAAGGGCTTTTTCCTGAAATGTAAACATTAACTGAATGATTTTAAATTTTAATGCACCTATTTTATTTGAATATTTCCCGAATAATAATAGAAAAGTATGTATTTTCAGCGTCATGTTCTTTTACTACTAGTCGGTAGGGGAGGCCTAAAATATCTTAGGGGGGGGCCTGAGGAACTTCAGGGGGGCCAGGCCCCCCTGCCCCCCCCAGTAGCTACGCCAATGGGAATAGGAATAGGTTCCCAAATTTAACAATTGTTTTAGTATTGTCCTATATTTAAATTTTGCATTGTAACTTTGAAAAAAATGATTAGAAAGTATAACAGTACAAAAAATACTCTGCCAATATATGGGCCCCTAAGCTCACACTAGGTACTATAGTTATAGTGTACGTGTGAGCTAATATAACTAAAAACTAAAATATATTTTGATCAACTCCAGACTAAATTACCTTTTGTTTGATACCACACAAGCCATGTTTTGATTTAAACTCAAATTTTTGAAATCTACCCCCACCCTTAACAAAAACAAAAACTAAAATGTATTTTGTTAAACTCCGGACTCAATTACCTTTCGTTTGATATCACACACGCCATATTTTCACTTAAACTCTAATTTTTAAAATATACCCCCACCCTTTTTTTAAATAAATTAAAATGTATTTTGTTTAACTGCAGACTCAATTACCTTTCGTTTGATATCACACACGCCATATTTTCACATAAACTCTAATTTTTGAAATCTAGCCCCACCCTTTTATTTGGTTTGTGTTCGGTGGATTTTGTTCATTTTTAAATGGAACCATCTCGACCCAGGGCCCAGTCTAGGTACCAATTTCATTAAAATCGGCCAAGCGGTTTTTGAGTTATGCGCGTTGGTCGTTACAGACAGACAGACAGACAGACAGACAGACAGACAGACAGACAGACAGACAGACAGACAGACAGACAGACAGACAGACAGACAGACAGACAGACAGACAGACAGACAGACAGACAGACAGACAGACAGACAGACAGACAGACAGACAGACAGACAGACAGACAGACAGACAGACAGACAGACAGACAGACAGACAGACAGACAGACAGACAGACAGACAGACAGACAGACAGACAGACAGACAGACAGACAGACAGACAGACAGACAGACAGACAGACAGACAGACAGACAGACAGACAGACAGACAGACAGACAGACAGACAGACAGACAGACAGACAGACAGACAGACAGACAGACAGACAGACAGACAGACAGACAGACAGACAGACAGACAGACAGACAGACAGACAGACAGACAGACAGACAGACAGACAGACAGACAGACAGACAGACAGACAGACAGACAGACAGACAGACAGACAGACAGACAGACAGACAGACAGACAGACAGACAGACAGACAGACAGACAGACAGACAGACAGACAGACAGACAGACAGACAGACAGACAGACAGACAGACAGACAGACAGACAGACAGACAGACAGACAGACAGACAGACAGACAGACAGACAGACAGACAGACAGACAGACAGACAGACAGACAGACAGACAGACAGACAGACAGACAGACAGACAGACAGACAGACAGACAGACAGACAGACAGACAGACAGACAGACAGACAGACAGACAGACAGACAGACAGACAGACAGACAGACAGACAGACAGACAGACAGACAGACAGACAGACAGACAGACAGACAGACAGACAGACAGACAGACAGACAGACAGACAGACAGACAGACAGACAGACAGACAGACAGACAGACAGACAGACAGACAGACAGACAGACAGACAGACAGACAGACAGACAGACAGACAGACAGACAGACAGACAGACAGACAGACAGACAGACAGACAGACAGACAGACAGACAGACAGACAGACAGACAGACAGACAGACAGACAGACAGACAGACAGACAGACAGACAGACAGACAGACAGACAGACAGACAGACAGACAGACAGACAGACAGACAGACAGACAGACAGACAGACAGACAGACAGACAGACAGACAGACAGACAGACAGACAGACAGACAGACAGACAGACAGACAGACAGACAGACAGACAGACAGACAGACAGACAGACAGACAGACAGACAGACAGACAGACAGACAGACAGACAGACAGACAGACAGACAGACAGACAGACAGACAGACAGACAGACAGACAGACAGACAGACAGACAGACAGACAGACAGACAGACAGACAGACAGACAGACAGACAGACAGACAGACAGACAGACAGACAGACAGACAGACAGACAGACAGACAGACAGACAGACAGACAGACAGACAGACAGACAGACAGACAGACAGACAGACAGACAGACAGACAGACAGACAGACAGACAGACAGACAGACAGACAGACAGACAGACAGACAGACAGACAGACAGACAGACAGACAGACAGACAGACAGACAGACAGACAGACAGACAGACAGACAGACAGACAGACAGACAGACAGACAGACAGACAGACAGACAGACAGACAGACAGACAGACAGACAGACAGACAGACAGACAGACAGACAGACAGACAGACAGACAGACAGACAGACAGACAGACAGACAGACAGACAGACAGACAGACAGACAGACAGACAGACAGACAGACAGACAGACAGACAGACAGACAGACAGACAGACAGACAGACAGACAGACAGACAGACAGACAGACAGACAGACAGACAGACAGACAGACAGACAGACAGACAGACAGACAGACAGACAGACAGACAGACAGACAGACAGACAGACAGACAGACAGACAGACAGACAGACAGACAGACAGACAGACAGACAGACAGACAGACAGACAGACAGACAGACAGACAGACAGACAGACAGACAGACAGACAGACAGACAGACAGACAGACAGACAGACAGACAGACAGACAGACAGACAGACAGACAGACAGACAGACAGACAGACAGACAGACAGACAGACAGACAGACAGACAGACAGACAGACAGACAGACAGACAGCGCAACAGAAAAGTTTGAAAATCATCTGAAACGCAAGATATATAAAAATTTATCCATATTTAACAATTGTTTTAGTATTTCCTATATTTAAATTTTGCATGGTAACTTTGAAAAAAATGATTAGAAAGTATAACAATATAAAAAAAAGTTCAAAGTCGGTGATAAATTGAGAATTAATTTAAAAAAATACTTACGTGGCATCATTGGCTATAAATTCTGAGCCCTGTATACTGGGAGTTAAATCTAATACTGGCCGTTCGAGCTCGTCTAAAAGTTGAAGCTTGAATCCACCCTGTAAAACAAAACAAAAATTAAAAAGTTATAAAAAATAGGCGTTCTGAAATACGCCAGAGTTTGCAAGATATTAAATTAAAATAAAATCCGGACTTCAATTTGTTGAAGTTGGTAGAGAGTTTTTTTTGTAGGTATTACTGTTATTCAGTGGCGGATCCACGATTTCCAGGGGGAGGGGCCAAGGAGAAAGTAAAAACCAAAATATTTCTTGGTTTGCGTGCGTTTTTAATAATTTTTGAAATACGACTACTACTATGTTGGTTTAGAACGTTTTTCTACGTTGTCCGACGCCTATTCTCCACCTCCTTCGAACCTGACAATCATCTTCTGTCAGATTCTTTTGACTCATTGATCTTTGGATTGACTGTTGCCATTCTAGTTTAGGACGTCCTCTTTTTCTGCGCCCTATTGGTTGCCATTCTAGAACTTGTTTTGGTAATCTTTCGTCGTTCATCCGTTGTACATGGCCGTACCATATCAGTTGCCTTTTAGTGATGTCATCCGTTATGCTTCCCTCGATTCCCATTCTTTCTTTTATGATCTCATTTCTTATGTGATCTAATCTAGATATTCTCATTGATCTTCTTATTGCATCCATTTCGACACTTTCCATTTTTGTTTTGTATTTTTCTGTTACGCGACAAGTCTCTATTCCATACAACAGCGTGCTTTTTACCATTGTTTCATATATGTTAAATTTTACATTCTTTCTTATCTTTCTGCTCCATAAAATACTGTTAAAACATCCAATAACCTTTTTTGCTTTTACTATTCTTTTTTCCAATTTTTTACAGTCTCCTCCTGTCTTATCAAATGTGACACCCAAGTATACATACTCATTGCATGCGGATATTGTTTGTCCATTGTCTAGTTCTAACTCACTGGATTCGTTTCCAATACATAAGTACTGTGTCTTGTCCACGTTCACTGTTAGTCCCCATTTTTGGTATTCTTCCGTTAACTTTCTCATCATATGCTCCATGTCTTCTTTATCATTAGCTACAATTACTTGGTTGTCAGCAAACTGTAGTGTGTATATAGTAAATCGGTCGTTAAGTTGTATTCCCATGCCGTGCACTTTACGTTTCCAGTTTTTTAGAGCCACTGCGATATATATTTTAAAAAGAGTTGGAGAGATACAACATCCCTGTCTTAAGCCTTTTGCTACCTACCAGGAGATCTTTTGAAAGTCGATTTCCAATTTTAATTTTAGATTTTGACCCTTTGTATAGTTCTTTTATCGCTTTTATGTATGTATGATTGATATTAGTTTGTTCCAACACCGTCCATAATTTTTCTACTGGAACGGTATCATATGCTTTTTGTAGGTCCACAAAGGTAACATGAATCTCTATATTTCTGGCGCTTCTTTTCTCAATTACTTGTTTAAGACAAAAAACATTATCACTACAAGATCTGCCTGCACGAAACCCACTTTGCTCTTCTTCGTCTTGTTCATGAAAATCATTCTCTATTAGATCTCTAAGAATCCTACCGTACAATCTACTTAGAGTGCTGGTGACTGAAATTCCTCTGTAATTGTTACAATCCAGCTTGTTTCCTTTTTTATGTATTGAGGATATGAATGCTATTTTCCAATCATTAGGTACTGGATGTCCGTTTATGCATTGGTTGATAATATATGTGAGATTTTCGAGTAGTTTCTCTGATCCATATTTGAGCATTTCAGCATATATTTTGAAATACTCAGTATTTAAAAAAAAAGTGTTGTTGCGGGTAATTTTTTTTAAAACTTGCCGTTGATGCATACGACATTTTATTCCCGTGAACTAAAAAAAAGTTTCGTTTCAGGAAAGGGGCCCTCAGGCCCCCCCGGATCCGCCCACTGCAGTTACTTCTTTCTATTTAACTTGTATATACCTTACAAATAATGTAGACGGAGTGGTAAATTATAAAGGCCGCTAGTTAAACAAAAGTATTTATAATGCTTATTTATAATTCAAACAAATTTCATGGCTAATCGGGCAAAAAGGAGTTTTTTGTTTCCCTTATATTTTTCCGTGGGTAGCTTGAAAGCTTAACCTCACGGGGGTCCAAGATCTAATGGACACCTAATAAGTGTTGACAGTTAACCGTTTCGTCCTTATGGGACTCCTCAGAACACTGCTGGTCAAGTGACAAATCTTGCGAAGTTAATCAGACGGTTTTGTCTCTAATTAAATGTAATTAGTGAGCGAACTATAGCAAGAGGCGCCATCTACCGACATACGAGAGAAACAAAAAACCAAAAGCAGGGAAAAACACTGCTATACAATATCGATCAATGAAAAGATCGAATGCAAATAAAAGAAAACAACTATAGTCCGTGACTTACGACAGCTCTTTGTCTTTTCAGGCCGGATCAACGCATTTTGCATTTTTACCCGTCATCAAGACAGTGAGCGTCAATCAACGGAATTTTTAAGCCAAATAATACTAACAAACGTGAAATTTCGTACCCGTGAATTTAAAAATCAAACAAGTTTCATGGCTAATCGGGCAAAAAGGAGTTTTTTGTTTCCCTTATATTTTTCCGTGGGTAGCTTGAAAGCTGAACCTCACGGGGGTCCAAGATCTAATGGACACCTAATAAGTGTTGACAGTTAACCGTTTCGTCTTTATGGGACTCCTCAGAACACTGCTGGTCAAGTGATAAATCTTGCGAAGTTAATCAGACGGTTTTGTCTCTAATTAAATGTAATTAGTGAGCGAACTATAGCAAGAGGCGCCATCTACCGAGATACGAGAGAAACAAAAAACCAAAAGCAGGGAAAAACACTGCTATACAATATCGATCAATGAAAAGATCGAATGCAAATAAAAGAAAACAACTATAGTCCGTGACCTACGACAACTCTTTGTCTTTTCAGGCCGGATCAACGCATTTTGCATTTTTACCCGTCATCAAGACAGTGAGCGTCAATCAACGGAATTTTTAGGTTAAGCTTTCAAGCTACCCACGGAAAAATATAAGGGAAACAAAAAACTCCTTTTTGCCCGATTAGCCATGAAACTTGTTTGATTTTTAAATTCACGGGTACGAAATTTCACGCTTATTTATAATGATTGTTAAAGGCTTTTTGATTGTTTTCGAATAGACTCAAGATCATACCTAAAGTGGAGTCAGTGGGGATCATCACCCCCTCCTAAATAATTATACACAAAATGTATAAAAAAAATCACAAAGCTCAAATTTTCCAAAATTTTATTTGATACTTTTTATCTAGCCCCCTCCAAATGAGAATAGGATAAAAAGGGAAAGAAAATAAACTAAAATTATTTAAAATTTGTATACCCTCGTTTCCCTTGATCATCATCAAATACATTATATAGGTCAGGGGCAAGGTCTATATACTTTTACCCAGGTTGCCTACAGAATTTGATCAGTCATCAATTGCTTCCCCCGTTGTGTAAAACATGGGGGCATGCAAGCCCAATGCGAGAATTCAGTTAGCGCCCTTAAACCTTGAAATCAGCAGTCTGTTCGATTACGTAAATACGAGTTTTACAATGGCGCATGGCGTGCCATTCGGGTTTGGTAAAATTATACAGTTGTGTGGTTGTATAGTGTGTTTTTTGATAAACAAAAAGTTTCCTTCCCAAAGTTTTAATGAAAGGATAAACAGGTATCAGAAATAGCGGTAGGCTAAAGAAGAAAATTATTGTTTACCGAATACTAAAAAAGATAGAAAAATACAAATAAGTTTTAAAAAAATTGCTCCCTTCTCAAATTTCAGGGCGTTTTAGGTCTTGCTATATCTGGGATTGATGATGATGATGATTCATATGTGAGTGGGCCTTGCAGCCCTTCCACTGCGACCACCAATGGGTCTATTGTGGCTCACTTTTGAGTGGTTTCTCACCACTGTATGCCTAATCCTCCAAAAAGGCCGGCTATCAGTTTGGGTGAGACACTGTTCAGATCTTCTGAGTCGATCTGAGGTTTACCGAAAGTATTCTGACGTAAACGTGCAATAGCCGGACATTCGCACAGTACATGTCTGACTGTCTCGTCATCCTCCATACAGAGTCTACATTCGGTCTCTTCTGTTAGTCCCATTCTGTGCATGGGCACTCTCAGTCGACAGTGACCCGTATAAAGACCAGTCACTATACGTATCTCCTGTCTGGTAAGTCCAATAATGTTCCTGGCTCTGTTTCTACAAGGTCCTTTAATGAACTCTTTAGAGTGAGCCAGTTCTGGTATATTTATCCAGTATTGTTGGAAGCTATTCTCCATCCATGTTAATATGGTTGATTTAGCAGCATTGTATGATATCCCCAGGGCTGGCTCGGGGCCGAAAAACTCGGCAGATGCCGCTTCCCTCGCTGCTAGGTCTGCGGCCTCATTTCCCTCGTGCCCAGAATGCCCTGGTATCCATACTAATGATACATTGTTAGCGCTACCAAGCGCATTCAGCGAATCTACAGCTCCTCACGGTTCTCGATGAGACCGTAAAGGAATCAAGCGCTCTTAAGGCTGCTTGACTGTCGGAGAAGATTTTTATTGTCCTGTTGGTCCATTCGTGGTCAGTAATCCACCGGGCACACAGTTCAATGGTTACGAGTTCGGCCTGAAATATAGTAGCCAATTGGCCGAGACTATGTTTAATCTCGACTTTTTCTTGAATACTAACAACTCCAGATCCAACGCCCGAAGGCATTTTGGATCCGTCGGTATACCAGAAGCTATCGTTATTTGAAAAATTGGTCCTGTTCTTTAACCAGTCCTCCCTCTCCGGGAGGATAATGTTGTATAGCTTTCTGCTGTACACCGTGTTGGGCATGACGTCGGATATCATTCCTAGAGTTGCATCCAACTCTTGTTCCCTTATTAGGGCTGTTGATATCAGTTTGTTTGCCCTGCCATCCTGGTGGTTGGCTCTTATTCTGTATGTTGCTCTTCGTGCCTCCGCCTCTAAGAAAATGTGAAGCGGAGGTAAGTTTAGTAAGCATTCAAGCGCAGTCGATGGGCTAGAGCTCATTGCACCACATATGGCAAGACTGGCTTGTCGTTGTAAGCTGGTTAGTTTGGCCCTTGAGGTTCTTTGATGTCCCTTCTCGAACCAGACTATTGCGCCATACGCAATCATTGGTATGATGACTGTTATATACAGCCAATACATTTGTTTGGGGCTAGTGCCCCGGTTTTTCCGCAAATTCTTTTGCACGTCCATAAGGACAGTGTGGCTTTGCGGGTTACTTTTTCCATATGGGCATTCCAGGTAAGAGTTTTATCTAGAGTGACCCCTAGGTATTTCCCCTCTGATGCAAATGGAATTATTTCACCGTTAAGCTCCGGAGGAGTCAGGAAATCAAGCTTCCTTTTACGGGTGAACGGTATAATAACTGTTTTGCTAGGATTTACAGACATCTCGGATTGCTTCTAAGAGTAAGTTTCTTACTCTGAGGATTGCTTACTTAGTATTATTACTTAGGGACTTATTTAAGGGCGGGTTTATCCTTATACTCCTCGGCCACCTTACCAAACAAACCCTTCCTTTCCTTGCGAAAATCAGTGACTGTAGCTAATTTATTTTAAGTAATACAAATAAATATCTATAAATGTATGTATCTAAAATCGGTCAGACGTAAAATGTAAGATATTTTAAATACATGAGATTGACCTAGAAAAAGCACATTTTTTTAACACTTTAATGAACGTATTTGTATTTAAGCACGTACATACAAATAAATAACCAAACTTTTTAAAGTGTTTATGTTTATATTTATGACTCAAATAAATTTTTAAGTATTTTTTTATTTACTAAAAAAAAAATAAGGCACGGTTTTTTTATACTTAAACCTTAATCAGGGGCGGATCTACTGGCTTTTCCGCACCTAAATCACGGCTGTCCTCCAGCTTCTTCCGTGTGCATCAGCTGATTTTTCTCGTATTTTCTATATATATATATATATATATATATATATTTATCGGTTTCACAACGTTCTACGTCTTCCGATACCCAATCTCCACTCGTTTCTGTTTGCCCATAATTCATCATCTAGGCCTCTTATTCTTATTTCACTGTCTATTCCTTCTCTCCAGCTTCTCCTTGGCCGTCCTCGTTTTCTTCGGCCAGTTGGTTTCCATTGTAGTATTTGTTTAGGTAGTCTTTCATCATTCATTCTTTGTACATGTCCGTACCACACCAGTTGTTTTGTTCTTATATCATCCACTAAAGTACGGTCACCCACTGTCATAATTTCTCTTATTCTTTGATTTGTAACTCTTTCTCTTTTTGATTTCCCTGCTGCTCTTCTCCAATAGTCCATCTCCGTAACGGAAAGCATTTTTTTCTGTTCTATCCTTGATTGGCCATACTTCTGAGCCGTATGTAATAATACTTTTTACAATGGAGTTATATATAAGCTTTTTGTTATGTTTTGATATACTTTGGTCCCAAATTATTCCATTTAATAAAGTTATTGCTTTTCTTCCTTGTACGTTTCGATCTTTTATAGCTTTGTCTAGTGTTCCGTCAGCTATAATTTGTAGACCTAAGTATTTATACTTATCACATGACTGAATTCGCTGCCCGGTATTTAAGATTAGATCCTGTTTCATTCCACCGATACACATATACTCTGTCTTATCGAGATTAACCTCTAGTCCCCACTTATTGTACTCTTCTATTAGTTTTCGTGTCATGTATTCGAGGTCGTCATAATCCTGAGCCACTACTATCTGATCATCGGCGAAACATAAAGTATACAAGGTGGTTTTTTCCAACGGAATTCCCATGTTTTGGCATTTTCTCTTCCATACTTTAAGGACTTGTTCCAAGTATATCTTGACCGCATGCTCATTACGCAAGATCGACACGTGACAGATCGCAAGATCGAGGCTTCATTGAGGATTTTAAAGACCTCAATTCAAAAAATGTTGCATTAAGAATTAGGGGTAAGAAAATTGGTTACTCGCATCTGTTAACCGAAGAACAGAAAGAAGCTAGGGTCAATTGGTTTCAGAACACTCTAGAGCGCTTTGAGGCAGGAAACTCCGAAAACGTGAATGTTCAGCATTGTCAGTCTCATATGAATCCGAAAATAAACGTCTGTTTGGCTGTTCCAAGATAAAGAAAAGCCAAACAAAGTCATCCGTTTTCGAAGTGTATCCAAAAATATATTGCAACATTTGTCTCAAAACCAGGTCATGTACATTGGCGTAGCTAGGGGGGGGGGCAGGGGGGCCTGGCCCCGCCTGAAGTCCCTCAGGCCCCCCTAAGATATTTTGGGCCTCCCCTACCGACTACTAGTAAAAGAACATGACGCTGAAAATACATACTTTTCTATTATTATTCGGGAAATATTCAAATAAAATAGGTGCATTAAAATTTAAAATCATTCAGATAATGTTTACATTTCAGGAAAAAGCCCTTGTCTTGCGGAATTAGGCTTTTTCTCTTTAAATTATCGGTAACTTTTCTGCACTTATGCAATTTCCCGAAAATATTTTTTAAATTTAAACATAATTATGCATATTGAATATTTCATACATATTGGCGACATCTTGTAAAATATTATAGAAGTGTAAGTTGAATTTCGCATTTAATAAAGACAGCGACTTTTGCCCCTCTGTTTCCGAAATCGGGTTGTAGATGTCGTAAGGTTATAAAAGACCTTTTTAAACTGTTTTTCTAAAATAAATATAATTATCTTTTTAGTTTTTTTGAGGTTAGCGTTTAGTGTCTTATGGAAATTTTCCGATTCTGGTGACAATTTCATAACCATTTTCATATTAAGTTTTCCCACGTCTTTAAATGGAATAAATTCGTCGAGCAATACCGGGAAATTTTTAATATTAATACTTCTACTCTAAGAGCAGAAATGACCGTTTTAAAGAATTGTATTTTTCGGTTAAATCAAACTGTTGGTCATGATTCTATCAAACAACATATAGCAGAAAACACCTATCCAAACCTCTACCAACTTTTTAAAGTTGCGAGTATTCTTCCAATTTCAAGAGCAACTTGCGAGAGGTCTTTCTCTGCCATGAGGAGAGTTTTTAATTGGCTTAGAACAACTATGACTCAAGAGAGACACTCAGGTTTGTCATTGTTATTCATAGAAAAAGATGTTGAGGTCGACTTAGACAGTGTGGTAGACGCTTTCAGTCAGCGACATAGAAAACTTTCTTTGTAGAATTGCTGAATTACATATTTCCTGTGTATACATATAAATAAGTTGGTAAATGTATTATTAAATTTGTTATATTAAAATATTAGAACATTTAATGCGCGTATTTTTTTTATTCATTGCACACTTTGCACGACTCTTTAAAACCTATGTTTGCTTTTTGTTCAAGATAGACCGGGGCCACGGCCCCCCCTGAAAAGCAAGGCTAGCTACGCCAATGGTCATGTAGCATCAATTCCTCTGGAAGATCAAAGGACTGTTACTGCCGATTGGTACATCACCATTTGTTTGCCGAAAGTCATCGCCAAGCTTCGAAAAACGAATCCCGAAAGACGAATCATTTTCCACCGAGACCAACAAAGCGTCGAATTGTTCGACCATTCATCTTACAGTGCTGACCTAAGGCCCAACGATTTCTATACTTTTCTGAAAATCAAGAATGGACTGCATGGTCAGTAGTAGTAGTAGTGGTGGGGGGGGGGGGGGGTTGACCCGCAGGTCTGACAAGTAGGCCAGAGTAGGCCCTTTTTGCCATGCCCCAAGTCTGTCCCTTAACCCACTCTCTGCACTTCCCTTTGATGGTCGGGTAACTCATTGGGCCTTCCTGTTCTCTTTATAAAGTCCAGTAAGTCTGCCCATTTGAGCATGTGCAGTTCTTCCTCGCTCAGAGTTGGCGCTCCGAGTGCCTGTTGTCTCATCCTTGCGTAGGCCTCGCAATCTGCCACGAGGTGTCTTGATGTCTCTTCTTCCTGTCCACAGGCTGGGCAGGTAGGGTCATTCTCGACTCCTATACTTGTCATGTGCTTCCTCAACCGGTTATGTCCGGTTAGAGTACCTATCAGCAGTGCGAGGTCTTTTCGTGTTCGTCCCAGCATCCATCTAATTCTGGTCGCTTTTGGACGGTCTACGAATTCTCTGGTCTGTCTGCAACCCGTTCCTGTTTCCCAGGAGTTTAATAGCGCGTCCTGGGCCCATTTGGTGAGTCCGCTTTGCACTTGTCTTTTTATCACGCCCAAAAGTGGCTCCGGTCCTACATAGGCGGTTCCTGCCCCGAGTCGTGCGAGTTCGTCCGCCTTCTCGTTGCCTGGTACCCCCGTATGTCCCTGAACCCAAACCAGCGTCACCCGTTTGCCATCGCTTAGGGTCTCCAGCGCCTCTGCGCATTCTTCCACCAAGCCGTCAGCAATCTTGGGTGCGTTTAGCGCCTTCAGGGTGGCTTGACTGTCAGAGCATATATATATAAGCTCCTCTTCGCTGTTCCGAACCTCTTCTAGGGTTGCCGCCATTATTATGGCGTAGACTTCTGCATGAAAAACAGTAGCCTGCTCACCGAGCGAGTAGCTCTTCTGAACTTCTAGTTTTTCCACGTATACTCCCGCTCCTGTGGTTTGCCTCTCTGATAGTTTGGATCCATCAGTGTAGCAAACTAAAGCATGGTCAAGATTTTAGTTGCCAGAGGAAGCAGTCGACGTCTTCAAGGATGCAATTTTGACAGTACCAACAAACAGTAGCATTAAAGCTTTGACAACTGAAGAATCCTTATCTACTATTTAAAAGAAGCAAACCGAACCCACGTAAGTATATCTTTTTTTAATAAATACATACGTGATTTATGTCTGTTGATTATGACTACATTTACCTAGATATAAATAGTTTTATTCATGGCAGAAAGTTATTTGTATTAAAAATTATAGCCTATTGAAGAGATTTTTGAGCTAATTACTTCTTTAAATAAGAACATAATTTAGTTAAGTAGGTATAATATCCATGTATTTATTCTGAAAAGAAAATTACAAGCTGACGATATAGGGAAAGTATAAAAATTTCCATTTTGCTTTAATTTTAATAGTATGAAACTAAAACTTTAAATAAATAGCAATTTCAGTAACCAGTACTCTAAGAAGATTCAAGGCCAACACCAAAATAGAGGCCACGACCCTGAAAAAATCAGCTGTTCTCCCGGGGCTGAATTTTACATTGGGTCTTATGGGAGGTCAGAAGTTTTTTTATGATATTTTCAAAATGGCACTACAGATTTCCGTAAAATTTCAGTGAAATATTCTCAGACACTATCCCGATATTCCACCAAAGGTTTGTAAGGAAGCAACATAAATAAAAGGTTAAAATCTTCAAGATTTAGCATTCCTTATTTTGAATTCAAATTACCCGCCATGTACCACATGCCAACTGTTATATTTGACATGTATTTGACTTTGTCATCTGTGATTGTCACATTCGCTTCTGCTTTAAACTTAATTTTTGTGTGAGCTAATGAAGCGGCTCTGAAAAATTAAGGATTACTATAGATTTTAAAAAAATTGTTCTAAAAGAATATAGTAAAAAAAATCTCAAAACCGGCCTTATTTAAAAAAAAATCAAATATACATGAACAGTCATTCCAACTTCAATATTTCAATGACAATCAGCTGTGTCGTAACGTGGCCATCAAAAAAAAATCAGCCTCGGATGTGACGTCAACAAAGTGGAGGATCGTGGCCCGTTCGTTTTGATAGCCCTGGTAGATTGTAAGGTAGGATTTTGCAGATTTAATAGAGAATAATTTTCATGAACAAAAAGAAGAAGAAGAGCAAAGTGAGTTTCGTGCAGACAGATCTTGTAGTGATAATGTTTTTTTCTCTTAAACAAGTAATGAAGAAAAGAAATGTCAGAAATATAGATACTTATGTAACCTTTTTGGACCTACAAACAGCATATGATACCGTTTCAGTCGAAAAATTATGAACAGTATCTCTCCAATTCTTCTTAAAATGTTTATCGCAGTAGCTCTAAAAAACTGGAAATGTAAAGTACACGGCATGGGAATACAACTTAACGACCGATATACACACTTCAGTTTGCTGACGATCAAGTAATTGTAGCTAATGATAAAAAAGACATGGAGTATAGGATAAGAAAGTTAACGGAAGAATGCCAACAGTGAGGGTTAACAGTGAACATAAACAAGACACACACTTATGTATTGAAGACAAATCAAGTGAGTTGGAACTAGACGATGGACAAACAATATCTCCATGCAATGAGTATGTATTCTTTGGTATCACATTTAATAAGACAGCGACAGACTGTAAAGAATTGGAAAAAAGAATAGTAAAAGCATAAAAGGTTAGATGTTTTAACAGTATTTTATGGAGAAGAGAGATAAAAAAGAATGAACAGGGTGATTTTTTATAATTGCAAGATCGCTATAACTCGGTTATTATTGGGAGTAGAAAGTTCAAACAAAAACTGTTCGGTTTGGTAAATTATGGCCACTTTAGACCCACCATTAGTATTTTTTTATAGGTTATAATATACAGGGGGTGACAATCAGATCAATTTTTTTAAAGGGATCACCCTATATATTTTTGTATTTTTAAGTTCCGCAAAAAATTAGCTTTACAGATATATGTAACACTATGGCTCTATCTTTGTTAGTTTTCGAGATATTGACGATTGAAATTCCGAAAATTAGCAAATTTTAAATAGGTATACGGTGCGGAGTATTTAACGTATAGACTGTAAATAACAAACTGAAACAATATTGACTGACAGTTTGATAAATATAAATAATCATCTTTGTCAATTTTCATAGAAATTTAAAATCAAAAGACGACAATTTTTTTAATGTTTTAATTGTTTTAAATCCATAAATAAATAAAAATTAACGTAACAAATGTTCAAACCTATCACCATTGACTTCAATACATTTTTGAAACCGGTCTCTTAAATTATTTATTGTTCTGGTTATTAAATTAGAAAAAATTTCTTTAAGCTCATTGACAGACAGTGATATTAATTCTCTGAGCTCTCGAGTATTCCTCGCTTCTAATCTGTAAACTTTATCTTTAAGGTGACCCCATAAAAAAATGTCTAAAGGAGTTAAATCAAAACTGTTGGGTGGCCAGCGTATTGAACATTATGAGGAGGAGCCCCATCCTGCTGAAAAATCAATCTTCTTCTTTGATTTAGTGGCAAGTCATCCAAAAAATTTTCTAAGTAATTTTGTAAAAAATTTAAATAAATTTGTCCCGTTAAAGAGTGCTCAAAAAAAAATGGCCCGACAACACGGTCATTCAGTATGCCACACCAGACATTTACGGATTGTCTTTCCTGTCTTTTAATTTCTTTTACAAAATTAGGGTTAGTCGTCGTCTGCTATTCTGTCTATTTGGTAGACCACAAGTTGTAAACGTCGACTCATCCGACCACAAAATGTGATTTAAAAAACGGGGTTCTGCGTTTAGTCTTTCATGCATAAAGTGACAAAACTCTACCCTTTTTCTTTTCTGATCGGGTGTTAGGCCTTGAAGTTCTTGTTGTTTATATGCCCAATAAGAATTTGTTCTTACGACACTTCTTACTTTGGTAAAAGACGTCAAGCGTTCCTGTCCTTCTTGCACTAATGTGGAAGATACTTTTCTTGTAGAAATTTGTGGGCTTTCTTGAAAATGTAGTAAAATATTTAAATTAGCCTCTTCGTTTGGACGAACAACTCGTTTTTTTCGTTCCACAGACGATGTTTCACGAAATTTTCTATATATCCTAAGAATTGTGGATATATTAGGACATTGTCGGGCTGGATACAGTTCTCGATATTCTCTCGCAGTAGCAGTGGCATTTTTATTATTTTTCGCATATAATAAAAGTATCTTTTGCTTTTCTGCATTGGAATAAAGCAACATTGTTAATAAATATTTAAAATTTGGCACTGACAACAGATAAGAAATATGACCATAAACAAAAATTAAAATTGAGGAAAGCATAAAACACAACTGATATACTACGGCAATGTAGTACAACGGATGAAAAACGAAAGATTACCAAAGCAGGTCCTAGAACGGTAACCAATAGGGCGCAGAAAAAGAGGGCGTCCTAAACTGGAATGGCAACAGTGAATCCAAAGATCAATGAGTCAAAAAAACCTGACAGAAGATGATTGTCAGAATCGAAGAGGGTGAAGAAAAGGCGTCAGACAACATAGAACAAGGTTCTAAACTGACATAGTAGTAATTATCTGAAATGTTCTTTAATAAAAAACAATTCATTAAAAAAATATTAGTATTTGATTGATGGAAATATCTTAAGAATGCAACAAAGTGTCTCCTCCAAAACTTAATCAAGATCTTTCACACTAGTATTTACTAAGGCGTAAGTTTTAGTCTAGGTTTTGGTTTAAGTTTAAGGTTTAGGTTTAAAATTTAAATGTGCATTGGTTTGGAAAAATTGATTTGGTATTTTTACCTGTACGGACGATAAAATGTCCTAAAAATTGAAATTTAAGACGATTTGTTCTTGAAATGGACCATACAGACCGGAAAAAAAGAAGAAAACATGGAAAACTGATTATTCTACAACTGTCTAATTTAGACTTCTACGTCACTTTAAACCCCTAGGTCATGGGATTCCGACTAAAAATCGTCCTAAATTTTAAACTACCTACGGGGGATGGTTTATCTTATTGTAACTTGAAAAGAATCACGTTTTTGTTAATTTATTTGTTAAAAATGTAAAATTTGATCATATTTAAGAACAATATGATAAAATTTTATACGATTTTTAGCTTCAATTAACTATTAGAGCGAGTTTTTTAGGGTAATGTACACAAGGCTGAATAAATCGTTTGGTACTAAATTCTCATATCTCTTTTATATTTTAGCATGTAGCTTTTAAACGATATTTGCCTTGACGAGGAAAGTAAAAAACACGATCTTCAGTTTAAAAACCAAATAAACTCACACGCGATTTGTTTATTTGCAAATAATCTTTAAATTAATATAATACAAAATGTTTTTATTTATTTATTGTAGCAGTCATTTTTCATTAATGGTTTTAATACGCTCTAGCAATACAGATATATTTAAGATGTACGTGCACCGAGGTGACAGCGGATGACAATCCCAGTACTTAGTCCAGCAAGTGTTAGTCAAGTCACTTTTACGTCATTTTAATAAATTTATTTTTCAGTTTTGCTTTATTTGTGCAAGTTATGTAATGAAAATTACGAAATTAGAACACATTTTCCGACAATGTCAAGTTTGGGAAGTAAGTGTAAATTGAAAAATGTAAGTAATTCACTTAAATATCGCTGCATTTTCACTGAAACCTCGTTCCGTACAAACTTAAACCTATAGTTTAAACCATTTCTTGTTCTTTTTTCCATTTTTTTTTACGAAATCCTTGCAGATTCTTATTTAAACCGGTTTTTTTCCATTGCGATATAACCTATGTAATTATAATTAGTCCAAAATTCCATTAACTTTTATTAAGTTTAAAAGAAATTCAGTTAAAACGTTTCACAAAAGAAAAACTAAAAGTTAAACTAAACCTTAAACCATCTTAATAAATACCGCTGTCAGAGTTTATTAAAAAATGATTAACAGTTTTTTATATCTACAAATCCCGTGTGAGTCATGGCCCACTGTAATCTTACCTTATGGGGGTATCCCAAATGCCAGGAAACGTTAAACTTGCTGCCTGAGAGAAGAGACGTTCGTATGTTTCCTGAAACAAAAAAAAACAATGGCATTAAAACAATCGATTTACATATAAACAAACCTAGGTAAGTGTCTTTTCACATTTTGCTTTTTTTGTATAAATTTAAATAAAGGTCGACACATTTAAACAAAAATTAAATAAGATAATTTTCAAACGTAAAGTTTGGTACCCGTGAACAAAAACAAACATTTTTTCGTGACTAAGTGGGTATAGAAAGATTTTGTTTATCTTGTATTTTTCCTTGGGCAGCTCGAAAGCTGTACATCCACGGGGGTCCAAAATCTAATGGATACCTATGAAGTGTTGACAGTTAACTGTTTTATTCTTAAGGGACTCTTCAGAACAGTGCATGGTCAATGTGACACCTTTGTAAAGCTAGAGAGACGGTATACAGGGTTTGTCAACGATTGTTTGGCCATTGAAAATATGTGAATTGAAGTAAGATCGCTATTTAAATAAATGGCACTAAGAGAGATAAAGAGTTTAGCGCTGTTGTCAAGTTAGCAATTCAAGAAAATGGTTTTCTTTTCGTGATCTAGTGACGTTACCCTTACCGGCTGAGTAGGCTCAACAGGGAGGACGATTTGAGCATCTAATAAATAAAAAGTAGAGCTTAAACTGTATTGAAACTTGCTTCGTAGGGTTTACTGGTGTTTCATTTTTGAAATGCCGGATTTTTGTTCCCGGACTGGAAGAGTAATACTAGGAAGGTTATTAATTTAAGAAGAAAAAAGTTAATAAAATCCTTAAAACCCCTTGATTTTAATGGCTGTAGCGCCATCTCTTACATATCATTTGAACTGTATGACTAATAATCAATAATGCGAATCCATAATAATCCATACTGCGAATCCGTAAAATGTTAAAGGAGGTTACTACACGCACAAACAAAATATTTAAGCGCGACTTTAATAAAAGAGCAAGGTTATTTATTGGTACCCACGTCGTCCGCGTACCATCATTACTGCAGGCAAAATTTTAGCGACCGTTTTCTGGGACTGGAGAGGAGTTTTGTTGGTCGATTTTTTGCACAAGCGAATAACAATAAACGCGGCTTACTACTGCAACTTACTCGACCAGGTAAACCTTGATTATCGCCAAAAGAGGAGAGCACACCCCATCCAAGACGTGGTGCTCCTGCATGACAACGCTAGACCTGATACGGCAGCTGACTGTGTTGGAATACCCTCCATACAGTCCAGATTTGTCACCTTACGATTTTCATATGTTTGGCCCACTCAAAGATTCACTGGGAGGCGAGCAATTTCAGACCAGTGAAGAGGTGGAGGCATTCGTGCGCAACTGGTTAGATACCCGCCCAGCTTCCTTTTATGAAAACGGGATGAAGAAACTGTCAAACCGTTGGGAAAAGTGTATTAACAGAGGAGAGGGATGTGTAGAAAAGTAGAAAAAATTTCTGTTTTGTGTCATGTTTCTAAATAACTGGTTTATAAACAAGGGCTTGTTTATATTTGACCCACCCTCGTAAGCTGTTGTGGTTAATAGTGACTATTCCATCCCCCAGTGTTTTGGGTAGGGCGCAGCTTTTCGTGTCACAAACGTATTAAAACCTACCTGCGAAGTACCATGTTAGAGGAGAGACTGACAAATTTATCAAAAACTTCTAACTAAAAGAACTATTAAATAAATTAATGGTCTATATATCATTTTACGATGACATTATAAATAGGTTTGCAAATTTAAATGATAGACGAATTTGCCTTACATACAAGCAGTAACATTTAAATTAAATTGTAATTGCTTCATCGTGAATTTACTACCTAGCTGAGTTCTCTGATTTTACTGATTTTCGGTAAGTTCTTTATATAATAGGTATTTACTTTGATACCATTATATTATATTTTAATTTTTTTTAGTGTATAAAAAATTAGGGAGGGGGGGGGAATCCCGCGTCGCCTACGATACTAATGACATAATTTTGGGACATGTTTGTTCTCATTTCCCTTACTAAGGACCAATAGACCAACTTTTGTCGAAAATAATGCTACCTGTGTCAAAAGAGAGAGAAATTACGGACTTATTGGAATAAAGCCATGCAATGTATCAGGCCGTATTTTAACAGTTTTGCATTAGAATATGACAGCTAGTCTTTCAACATAAGGATTTTGTTTAGTATACGAACCGAAATAAAGACTGTCGACTTAATTATAGATAAATAAACGACTTAGTTTTAAATTCGGTATGTCAATTTAAAAAGATCAACTGCAAAGTAAATCTGTCAAAATACTGCCTGACATTATTATTGCATGGCTTAAGGCGACCAATCAGTGTTTGTGTTTCCGAAATATTTATATTTTAGTTTAAAGAATAGATAAAAAAGATTTTCATAGTGGAAATAAAACTCAAATCTATAGAACGCCCTCTTTATTAACCTGTATACAATTATCAGTGGCGTACACAGGAACATGTCTTGGGGGCGGCTAAGAGGGGGAGATAATGCTGTATTTTATGCTTTTTTATTTTTTTATGAGTGGAAAACGTCATAACACAATACACAAAAAAGGAAGGAAAGATATATGTGACAATTATAGAGGTATATCTGTAACTAGTACGCTAAGCAGAATATATGGCAAAATAATAAGAAATAAAGTGGAGAGCGAATATAAAGATATGGAGGCAGAAGAACAAGCTGGTTTCAGGGCGGGCTGATCGACTTCAGATCATCTCTTTTGTATAACCCAAGTTATTGAAAAGAAAATGGCATACGGACAAGAGCTCCATCTGCTTTACGTAGATTTGCAGAAGGCATATGATAGTATACCACTAAATGTACTTTGGAAAGCGTTGGAAAAGACAAACATAACCGTACAACTAATTAAGGCCATAAAAGAGTTATACCGCAATAGTAAGGCAAAAGTTAAAATAAAAGCAAAACTAACCAAAGGCTTTCAAGTAAATAAAGGTCTTAAACAAGGTTGCTGTATCTCGCCTACGCTCTTCAAGATATATTTGGAACAGGTCCTTAAAGTCTGGAAGAGAAAATGCCAAAACATGGGAATTCCGTTGGATGAAACCACCTTGTATACTTTATGTTTCGCCGATGATCAGATAGTGGTGGCTCAGGATTATGACGACCTCGAATATATGACACGAAAACTAATAGAAGAGTACAATAAGTGGGGACTAGAGGTTAATATCAATAAGACAGAGTATATGTGTATTGGTGGAACGAAACAGGATCTGATCTTAAATACTGGGCAGCGAATTCAGTCCTGTGATGAGTATAAATACTTGGGTCTAAAAATTACAGCTGACGGAACACTAGACAAAGCTATAAAAGATAGAAACGTACAAGGAAGAAAAGCAATAACTTTATTAAATGGAATAATTTGGGACCAGAGTATATCAAAACATAACAAAAAGCTTATATATAACACCATTGTTAAAAGTATTATTACATACGGCTCAGAAGTATGGCCAATCAAAGATAGAACAAAAAAATGCTTTCCGCTACGGAGATGGACTATTGGAGAAGAGCAGCAGGGAAATCAAAAAGAGAAAGAGTTACAAATCAAAGAATAAGAGAAATTATGACAGTAGGTGAACGTACTCTAGTGGATGATATAAGAACAAAACAACTGGTGTGGTACGGACATGTACAAAGAATGGATGATGGAAGACTACCTAAACAAATATTACAATGGAAACCAACTGGCCGAAGAAAACGAGGAAGGCCGAGGAGAAGCTGAAGAGAAGGAATAGATAGTGAAATAAGAATAAGAAAGAGGCCTAGATGATGAATTATGGGCAAACAGAAACGAGTGGAGATTGGGTATCGGAAGACGTAGAACGTTGTGAAATCGATAAATATATATATATATATATATATATATATATATATTTTTTTTTATTCATAAAATATGTCAAAAATATTTTTAAAAAATTGTATTTGGGGAGGTGGTGAGCCCCGAGCCCCTCCCCTGGATGCGCCTGCAACTATTGTGCCTATTTTTAACATTAAGTACGAGGATGGATGAAAAGTTTCCGGCCTAGCCTATAGCAGGCCCGATTTGTTTTCTTCTTTCTGCTTTTTTTGAAAGTTTATATAATGTGTCAATTTTAAAAGATGGAAAAAACGAGATAAGAGCCGTGATAAAATATTTTCATATCAAAGGGTTATCGCCGACGGAAATAAAAGCTGAACTAGATGCTACACCAGGGGAATCTGCTCCTTCGTCCTAGCACTGATGATGAAACAACTCCCCAGAAAAGCTATCGTAAAACTATGCAACCTAATTAATGCGTCTTTTAGGCTTAGGTACGTACCTAAACTGTGGAAAGTTGCAGAAGTTATCATGATTCCAAAACCGGGAAAACCACTCCATGACGTGTCATCTTACAGGCCAATATCTTTGCTGCCAATTATATCCAAGCTCTATGAAAAATTATTGCTTAAAAGAATAAAACCCATCATAGAAAGACAAGAAATTATTCCATCTCATCAATTTGGTTTTCGAGACAAGCATTCCACGATAGATCAAGTACACAGAATTACTAATATAATAGAAAAAGCACTAGAAGAGGGAAAAGTTTGTTCTGCAGTTTTTCTAGATGTAGCACAAGCATTTGACAAAGTGTGGCATGAAGGCCTTAATTTTAAACTAAAAAGGTTTCTGCCAAAACAGTATTCGGATATTTTGGAATCATACATATCTGATAGACATTTTAGAGTAAAACAAGAAGACTCTTACTCAAATTTAAGAGAAATTCAAGCAGGCGTGCCCCAGGGTAGCGTACTAGGCCCTTATCTATACTTATTATTCACTTGTGATATCCCAAAGCCAGAAAATTGTCACTTAGCAACATTTGCCGATGATACTGGTTTATTGACGGTAGAAAAATCTATTGAAAAATGCATAGAGAAACTTCAGGATGCAGTCACCCAAATTCACAGTTGGATCACAAAGTGGCGAATAAAATTAAATGAAACCAAATCAATTCATGTTGATTTTACAAACAAAAATATAAATCACATACAAATAACAATTAACAACATTCCAGTACCATATTCGAATCAGACAAAATATCTAGGTATGACACTTGATACCAAATTGCGCTGGAAAGCACATGTTAAGAAAAAAAAAGAAGAACTTGAGATAAGGTATAGAAAAATGAACTGGCTAATTGGAAGGAAGTCCAATTTAACAATTAATAATAAGTTACTGCTTTATAGACAAATACTGAAACCAGTATGGACATATGGTATTCAACTATGGGGTTGTGCTAAAGAGAGTAACATTCTAGTTGTACAGAGATTTCAAAATAAAGTATTAAGAAACATTGTGAATGCACCTTGGTACGTTCGAAATAGTGACCTTCATCGACATCTAAAAATCGAAACTGTAGCAGAGACTATAAAAAAGTACGCAAAAAGCCATGAAGATAGACTCCATCGGCATGTGAATGTGGAAGCAATTCAGCTTCTAGACAATACTATGCTAGTTCGACGACTAAAAAGAGTGAAGCCGTTTGAGCTAGTAAACTAAGTGAATTACACATAAAACAAAATAATGCTATAAACACAACACAATTGTGAGTTACAGACTAAACAAAGCGGGGAGAACTGTTGAGTGAACCCTAAGTTTAAATCTGACTTTTCTAGTAAATTAAGTTAAAACAAAATTGCTAATTAGTCTTACTGACTAGATTGTAATAAAAAAAAAACACAGTGTGTTTGACAAATAAAAAAAATAAAAAAAAGCACTGATGATGCTCCGCGTTCTGGCAGTTCAAAAACGGTAACTTCTGAAGAAATGGTGCAAACCATTCACAAACTAATTCTAAAAGATCGCAGATTAAGACTGGAAAAGGTAGCTGAGGCTGTGGGCATATTAAAAGAGCGAGTTCACCATATTTTATGTGAAGTTTTAGGTATGAGAAAGCTATCCGCCCGATGGGTGCCGCGTTTGCTGACGCCAGATCAAAAGCTCGTGCATCTAACCATTTCACAGGAGAATTTGGCACTGTTTAGACATGATTCAGGGGACTTTTTGCGTCGATTTATTATGGTTGATGAAACATGGATTCATCATTATACCCCTGAAACTAAGCAACCTGTGTAAGCAACAGTCCAAACAATGGACAGCAAAGAACCGAACGAGTTCCAAAGAAGACAAAGGCAGTACCGTCTGCTGGAAAGGTCATTGCAACGGTCTTTTGGGACACTAAAGGGATACTCCTCATAGATTATCTTGAAAAAGGGAGAACAATAAATTCAGAGTACTACAGCGACTTACTGAACCAGCTCAAGCAGAATATAAGCGAAAAACGCCCTGGTTTGGCTAAAAAGAAAATTCTGTTCCATCAGGACAATGCACCTTGCCACAAGTCCGCTCTTGTAATGGCTAAAATCCATCAGCTAGGCTTTGAACTATTAAACCATCCACCTTATTCGCCAGACCTAGCCCCGTCAGACTTTTATTTGTTTCCAAACCTAAAAAAATTTCTTGCTGGAAATTTTTTTTTGTCAGATTTAGAAGTCATTGCAGCTACAAACGCCTATTTTGACGAGTTGGATAAATCAGACTTCAGTGATGGCATCAAACCAGTTGAACATCGATGGGCCAAATGTATTACCTTACAAGGGGACTATGTAGGAAAATAAATTATTAATGAACTTTTCATCCCATCCTCGTAGGTACAATCAGGGACTTTTTAAATTGCCGATGTATTTTCTTCTATCAAAATTTATACTGTAAAGATATTAGAAAAAATATTTTTTTATAATACATGTGTATAATGACAGATATAAAGTTCACCATTTTTTTGGTTTGGTTCAAACTGGGTTTCCTAATTTCAAATAGGAATATTGTTTATTTTTTGACGCGGCCAATTAAAAAGTCCCTGACTGTACCTAGTTCACATTAGCAATTATCTACTGATGGTGACTATATAGTAGGGTTTTTAATGAAAAGATATTGGTGTAATACCTATGTAATAATTATAATTATTAAGCATTACGAAGTCTTTTCACAAGCACCACTTGCTTATTTATTTATTTATTAGCAGCTTGTTTTTTATTGCAAAACTGCATACTCGCATGTCACATTCATTCGAATTAAAATACTTTGCCAATATATGGGCCCTTAAGCTCACACTAGGTACTATAGTTATAGTTTACGTGTAAGCTAATATAACTAAAAACTGAAATATATTTTATTCAACTCCAGATTAAATTACCTTTTGTTTGATACCACACAAGCCATGTTTTGACTTAAACTCAAATTTTTAAAACTTACCCCCACCCTTAAAAAAAGCAAAAACTAAAATGTTATTTGTTAAACTCCGGACTCAATTACCTTTCGTTTGATATCACACACGCCATATTTTCACATAAACTCTAATTTTTGAAATCTACCCCCACCCTTTTATTTGGTTTGTGTTCGGTGGATTTTGTTCATTTTTAAATGGGACCGTCTCGACCCAAGACCCAGCCTAGGTAAAAAATTTCATTAAAATCGGCCAAGCGGTTTTTGAGTTATGCGCTCCGTTAAAAAGTTACAATTTAAAAAAAAATAATTGTCAATTAGCACTAATAGATTTTGACCAAAATCTAATCAGCTTGTTGGAGTGTCAAACACTATTTTACCTGAAATTTTTTTGAAAATCGGTTCAGCGGTTTAGGAGCTATTGTGTTACGGACAGAAATACTCTGCCAATATATGGGCCCCTAAGCTCACACTAGGTACTATAGTTATAGTGTACGTGTGAGCTAATATAACTAAAAACTGAAATATATTTTATTTAACTCCAGACTAAATTACCTTTTGTTTGATACCACACAAGCCATGTTTTGACTTAAACTCAAATTTTTGAAATCTACCCCCACCCTTAAAAAAACAAAAAACTAAAATGTATTTTGTTAAACTCCGGACTCAATTACCTTTCGTTTGATATCACACACGCCATATTTTCACTTAAACTCTAATTTTTAAAATATACCCTCACCCTATTTTTTAAAATAAATTAAAATGTATTTTGTTTAACTGCAGACTCAATTACCTTTCGTTTGATATCACACACGCCATATTTTCACATAAACTCTAATTTTTGAAATCTACCCCCACCCTTTTATTTGGTTTCTGTTCGGTGGATTTTGTTGATTTTTAGACGGGACCATCTCAACCCAAGGCCCAGCCTAGGTACCAAATTTCATTAAAATCGGCCAAGCGGTTTTTGAGTTATGCGCGTTGGTCGTTACAGACATACAGACAGACAGACATACAGACAGAGACAGAGACAGACGGCGCAACAAAAAAGTTTCAAAATCATCTGAAACGCAAAGGTCTATAAAAATTTTTGAAATCGGAGCAACTTTTTTTTTCTCGAAAAAATTAGGATCACCATAGCTCACACTACTATAGTATAGTATATGTGTGAGCTAAAAATATACACACACACACATACACACACAGACAGACATTACCACGATATTGCAAAAGATAGGTCAAAATACACCAAAATAATACATTTTCGGCGTTATCCCAAAAAAATTTTTTTCGAAAATAATACCATCTCTAGCCATTGCTACGCGAGCCAGGAAAACGAAAATGTATAACCAATGTATCCTTCCTGTACTTACCTATGGATCCCAGATCTGGACACTTACAAAATCAAACATGGATAAGGTAACAAAAGCCCAAACACCAATGGAAACACAAATGTTATATGTGAAGCTAACAGAGACAGAAGTAGGAATGAATGGATAAGAAATAAAACGAAAGTAAGGCATGCGGGGACTAGATGGATGAACACGGCGACAGACATAAAAGAATGGAAGATATTGGGGGAGGCCTATGTCCAAAAATGGATCTGCAAACTGCTTATCCTAAGAAGGACACCCCGTATATAATTAACTATACTGAAAATGGGAACAGTTTTTAGGTACCTACAAGGCTTCAACAACTTATCAAGTGTTTCAGAAAACAAGACATTTGACCTTAGGATTTTGTGTTGAGCACAATTAATTAACAAAATTAGTTAATGATAATGATGGCATACCTAATGGTAAACTAACCTTTTCCTAATGTATATCCACTGGCGCACCTAATGGGGGGGGGGCATCGCCTCACCCCCTTGGCCAGACTCTAAAATTTGGGATAAATATTTATATAAAAAAGTCATTTTAATGTGACAACTAATTTTTTTTCAAGGAAAATTAAGGTATGTTGGGTCCCCTAAACCGTATTTTCTAGGTCTGCCACTGGTAATCGATGTGCAAAACAATGAACATGTTTAAATAAAAATAGCTCAGATGAACGTGGGAAAAGCGGAATCTTTACATTTAATTCCCATATTTAAATGGTTTTAAATGTCTTAAAAGGACATCTTTTCCGCGTATTGTTACGACATATACATAGACATACAGGGTGTCCCAAATTGAGCAATTTTAGGGGATTTAAGGTACTTCCAGGGGAGACAGAGAAAAACTGATCGCTCATTGGGAGGCTCAAATTTTAAGAGAAGACTTATAGTGAAAACCGCATTTTGAAATATCGTCTCATCTTTGAGCTACGGGGGCTTTTTGAAAAGTCTGCATTTTGAAAGGGGGTCTATAACTTCGTTATTAGTAGAAATTTTGATTTAGAGTAAATTACAATTTTATAGACTTTGTCACGAGGAATCACCCGCTAAATTAAATTTTAACTGTCACTTTTATTTTTTGAGATACGACATAAAGTTGCATTTTTTCTTATGGAATGGCGTATATTTTAATTAATTTTCGAATTCGTCATTGAATGCTTTTCAAAATGATGTATCATGTCATAGTTTTATTGAGCGGTTTCGGAGATAATTAAAGTTTTTTATTTTTGTCTAGTATGCGTTGAATGACGTCATGCGCCATTGACATGAAAGCTTGCTGTCAAATCCTACTTCAATGCTCCTATTATATAGTTTTCTTTTCTGATACTATGCAAATCAAGTTGGTCTTGCGTCTTGGCGTTTTGTCATTGTTTTCAATTGTTTAAACAATTTGACATTACGCTTTGATATGAAATTATTTTGCACAAAAGCGTTTTTAATTTTATTTCGAAATATGTATCAAAACGATCAAAAGTATGACATGTTAAAATGTTACTGGGAAAGTAATGATAATCGACAGGGCGCTGGAAACTTATATCTTCAAAGGTATCTCGAACGAAGACAACCGTATATGGATATATTTCCAAAATTGAAAAATAACCTTGTTCAGTATGGCTCTTCTTTAAAACCGCGGGCCAAAATATATGACGTTAGGAGGGACCGTGAGTTAGAGGAGATAGGCATTATTGGTGAGTTAGAACAAAATAATTCGCGATCATTGAGACAATTAGAAGCTGCCACAGGCATACCGAGAACTTTAATCCACCGAACACTTAAACGGAATAATTATAAACTTTGAGGGCCGTCAGCTGAATTATAATTTTTCCAAACCAGGCTTGCTATATTTTTGACTGTGTCAAATAATAAAAATACTGGAGTGCCTTGACCTGCCTCAGCAGGAAATCATAGAATTCATATGACATATGAACATAATTTTGAAAAGAAATCAATGGCAAATTCGAAAATTATTTAAAATATAGGCCATTCCATAAAAAAAAATGCAACTTTATGTCATATCTCAAAAACTAAAAGTGAGTTAAAATTTAATTTAGCGGATGAAATCCTCGTGATAAAGTCTATAAAATTGCAATTTACTCTAAATCAAAATTTCCACTAATAACGAAGTCATAGAGCCCCTTCCAAAATGCAGACTTTTCAAAAAGCCCCCGTAGCTCAAGGACGAGACAATATTTCAAAATGCGGTTTTCACTATAAGTCTTCTCTTGAAATTTGAGCCTCGCAATGCGTCGTCAGTTTTTCTCTGTCTCCCCTAGAAGTACCTTAAACCCCCTAAAAGTGCCCAATTTGCGACACCCTGTACAGTGTGTCCACGGATTGAGTCCAGGTAAGGTATAAATGACAAAAAATTTAGATTTTGTTTTTCTGGAAATCGCTCCTGCTTGGTCTTAAATGAAGAACTAGGTTGATTCGATAAAAAGTTTTTGTTTTGTTTTAAGAGATGTCAGAAAAGGTTAATAAAAAAAGTTGTTTAGAATTAAAAGTTACAGCTAAATCTCAACTTTCAGATAAATCAGGTAAATATCGCCTAAAGAAAAATTTTAATAATAAGTTTTTTAAATAGGTCAAATATGGGCTGAAATGTTTCAAGACAAAGTGGTACAGCAGTTTGCACGAACGTGGCGGGGTACTACCATGCTTCCAGATAGAAACGCCATTGCCAATGCCCTTAATTGAATGTTCTATAAGTTGAAACGTCAAGGGATATATGAAATACTCTGCCAATATATAGGCCCCTAAGCTCACACTAGGTACTATAGTTATAGTGTACGTGTGAGCTAATATAACTAAAAACTGAAATATATTTTATTCAACTCCGGACTAAATTACCTTTTGTTTGATACCACACAAGCCATGTTTTGACTTAAACTCAAATTTTTGAAATCTACCCCCACCCTTAAAAAAACCAAAAACTAAAATGTATTTTGTTAAACTCCGGGCTCAATTACCTTTCGTTTGATATCACACACGCCATATTTTCACTTAAACTCTAATTTTTAAAATATACCCCCACCCTTTTTTTTAAATAAATTAAAATGTATTTTGTTCAACAGCAGACTCAATTACCTTTCGTTTGATATCACACACGCCATATTTTCACATAAACTCTAATTTTTGAAATCTACCCCCACTCTTTTATTTGGTTTGTGTTCGGTGGATTTTGTTCATTTTTAAATGGGACCATCTCGAGCCAAGACCCAGCTTAGGTACCAAATTTCATTAAAATCGGCCAAGCGGTTTTTGAGTTATGCGCGTTGGTCGTTACAGACAGACATACAGACACACAGACAGACAGACAGACAGACAGACAGACAGACAGACAGACAGACAGACGGCGCAACAAAAAAGTTTCAAAATCATCTGAAACGCAAAGATATATAAAAATTTTTGAAATCGGAGCAACTTTTTTTTTATCGAAAAAATTAGGATCACCATAGCTCACACTACTATAGTATAGTATATGTGTGAGCTAATAAAGACGTAAAGGAGTCTCTGGTGTTATTGGGGTACGGAACGAAAATCAAAATAGGCGAGATATATCAGACTATTGGTGAATACGGGTAGCTTGGGGAATCAAGCCGCCCCCCCCCCCCAAGAACCTGGAGTTAGATTATGTTCAAAATAAAAGAAAAACATATCCAAGTCCCCATAGCGATTTTTCAAGATACGCCAGTGCAATATACAAACATAAAGTTGTTTTTAAATGAAATCGTGATTCTGTTAGTCAAAGACGCAATTTGACCAGAAAGTTACGTAACAGAGTCGAGAAAAATTCTCAAGAATTTTATAATAGAATCCACTATACGTGCCAAGCTTTGTTTTGTATTTCCTTATTAATAGGGAATAATAGCCATGGCCGCGGCCATGCGTAAACGTAACCTACGATAAGTAAATAAAACAGAGTTAAAGCAATAGCAAAGATGTATAAAAGATCATTTTTGGCAATAGTCGAAGCAGTAAACACTTTTGACTCTGCAGGATTTTTGCGATTTTAATTTAATTTTTCTTTACAACAGAACATCAAAAAGGAATCGTCCCTTTAAAATATTAAAATTAAATACATCAAGATATTTAAAAAATAGGGTAGAAGGACCAAAACACACCCGGGGAAGCTATTCTGGGTCTTGAACGATGTGTGAACGTTCAGTAGGTACGGGGCAGGAGAACAGATTTGACTTCAATCGCGTAAAACTCACTAACTCTGAAGAGCAGGCGACTATGCCATTTGTGGAGACAAGTCATTTCGTACAACAGCGACCGCTCGGTGTTTACTATTGGTCAAAGCGTGTGATGTTAGCTATCCAGTAGAATTAAATTGGGTTGAAATTTTAACGAATTTTTCACAACTTTTTAGATCTGTGGTTACGCCTCTTCGTTAGCTGCTTGAACGCTACAACACATGTGATGCGTATCGTACGGCCCAAAGGCACTGCACATGCGCATCATCAAGATACGTGCCGTGGCTATAAGTCACTATTATTTCTTTATTTTATTATTTTTCAATCGGTGAATTTAATTAAGTTTATTTCAGAGGTTGTAATAGGTAGTATGTACATTATGCCTTAAAACAATGGGGGTTTTGAAACAATGACAGTGTAAAATTAATAATATTAAGCAAAACATGCATGAGATAGTTTATTCACCGACTCGGGAGAAAAATTTAGACTTGAATGTATAATTAAAGAAGCAATAGAACAAAATTACAAAACAAATATGTAGTCTAGTGTCTTAGTAAAATAGTTGAGTGTCTCTGCTCTCATCATATTAGAGGTGTTGAAAAAGTAACTATTCGTTACTCGACTACTCGTTACTCGACAAATAGCGGAGTAACGAATACCGATCCGAAAATTAAATGATTTATTTTTATTTATTTTTAGATTTTAAGTATGCATTTTAGCACACTCTGTCTGTCTGTCTGTCTGTCTGTCTGTCTGTCTGTCTGTCTGTCTGTCTGTCTGTCTGTCTGTCTGTCTGTCTGTCTGTCTGTCTGTCTGTCTGTCTGTCTGTCTGTCTGTCTGTCTGTCTGTCTGTCTGTCTGTCTGTCTGTCTGTCTGTCTGTCTGTCTGTCTGTCTGTCTGTCTGTCTGTCTGTCTGTCTGTCTGTCTGTCTGTCTGTCTGTCTGTCTGTCTGTCTGTCTGTCTGTCTGTCTGTCTGTCTGTCTGTCTGTCTGTCTGTCTGTCTGTCTGTCTGTCTGTCTGTCTGTCTGTCTGTCTGTCTGTCTGTCTGTCTGTCTGTCTGTCTGTCTGTCTGTCTGTCTGTCTGTCTGTCTGTCTGTCTGTCTGTCTGTCTGTCTGTCTGTCTGTCTGTCTGTCTGTCTGTCTGTCTGTCTGTCTGTCTGTCTGTCTGTCTGTCTGTCTGTCTGTCTGTCTGTCTGTCTGTCTGTCTGTCTGTCTGTCTGTCTGTCTGTCTGTCTGTCTGTCTGTCTGTCTGTCTGTCTGTCTGTCTGTCTGTCTGTCTGTCTGTCTGTCTGTCTGTCTGTCTGTCTGTCTGTCTGTCTGTCTGTCTGTCTGTCTGTCTGTCTGTCTGTCTGTCTGTCTGTCTGTCTGTCTGTCTGTCTGTCTGTCTGTCTGTCTGTCTGTCTGTCTGTCTGTCTGTCTGTCTGTCTGTCTGTCTGTCTGTCTGTCTGTCTGTCTGTCTGTCTGTCTGTCTGTCTGTCTGTCTGTCTGTCTGTCTGTCTGTCTGTCTGTCTGTCTGTCTGTCTGTCTGTCTGTCTGTCTGTCTGTCTGTCTGTCTGTCTGTCTGTCTGTCTGTCTGTCTGTCTGTCTGTCTGTCTGTCTGTCTGTCTGTCTGTCTGTCTGTCTGTCTGTCTGTCTGTCTGTCTGTCTGTCTGTCTGTCTGTCTGTCTGTCTGTCTGTCTGTCTGTCTGTCTGTCTGTCTGTCTGTCTGTCTGTCTGTCTGTCTGTCTGTCTGTCTGTCTGTCTGTCTGTCTGTCTGTCTGTCTGTCTGTCTGTCTGTCTGTCTGTCTGTCTGTCTGTCTGTCTGTCTGTCTGTCTGTCTGTCTGTCTGTCTGTCTGTCTGTCTGTCTGTCTGTCTGTCTGTCTGTCTGTCTGTCTGTCTGTCTGTCTGTCTGTCTGTCTGTCTGTCTGTCTGTCTGTCTGTCTGTCTGTCTGTCTGTCTGTCTGTCTGTCTGTCTGTCTGTCTGTCTGTCTGTCTGTCTGTCTGTCTGTCTGTCTGTCTGTCTGTCTGTCTGTCTGTCTGTCTGTCTGTCTGTCTGTCTGTCTGTCTGTCTGTCTGTCTGTCTGTCTGTCTGTCTGTCTGTCTGTCTGTCTGTCTGTCTGTCTGTCTGTCTGTCTGTCTGTCTGTCTGTCTGTCTGTCTGTCTGTCTGTCTGTCTGTCTGTCTGTCTGTCTGTCTGTCTGTCTGTCTGTCTGTCTGTCTGTCTGTCTGTCTGTCTGTCTGTCTGTCTGTCTGTCTGTCTGTCTGTCTGTCTGTCTGTCTGTCTGTCTGTCTGTCTGTCTGTCTGTCTGTCTGTCTGTCTGTCTGTCTGTCTGTCTGTCTGTCTGTCTGTCTGTCTGTCTGTCTGTCTGTCTGTCTGTCTGTCTGTCTGTCTGTCTGTCTGTCTGTCTGTCTGTCTGTCTGTCTGTCTGTCTGTCTGTCTGTCTGTCTGTCTGTCTGTCTGTCTGTCTGTCTGTCTGTCTGTCTGTCTGTCTGTCTGTCTGTCTGTCTGTCTGTCTGTCTGTCTGTCTGTCTGTCTGTCTGTCTGTCTGTCTGTCTGTCTGTCTGTCTGTCTGTCTGTCTGTCTGTCTGTCTGTCTGTCTGTCTGTCTGTCTGTCTGTCTGTCTGTCTGTCTGTCTGTCTGTCTGTCTGTCTGTCTGTCTGTCTGTCTGTCTGTCTGTATATCTGTCTGTAACGACCAACCCGCATAACTTAAAAACCGCTTGTCCGATTTAAATGAAATTTGGTACCTAGGCTGGGTCTTGGGCTGTGGTGGTCCCATTTAAAAATGAACGAAATCCACCGAACGCAAGCCAAATAAAAGGGTGGGGGTAGATTTCAAAAATGAGAGTTTTTGTGAAAATATGGCGTGTGTGATATCAAACGAAAGGTAATTAAGTCTGGAGTTAAACAAAATGAATTTTAAGTTATTTTTAAAAAAAGGGTGGGGGTAGATGTCAAAAATTAGAGTTTAAGTGAAAATATGGCGTGTGTGATATCAAACGAAAGGTAATTGAGTCTGAAGTTAAACAAAATATATTTTAGTTTAAAAAAAGGGTGGGGGTAGATTTTAAAAATTAGAGTTTACGTCAAAATATGGCTTGTGTGGTATCAAACGAAAGGTTCTTCGAGAAGCCGACAAACAGTCAACATCTCCTGAAGATACCATCCACTCGAGATGGCGAAACGTCGAGAACGAATTTCCAACGACGACGGCCGAACAGCCCGAAAACACACACACCATAAGCAACGTTGTTTTCTGCATTGTTTTAAATATACAAGGTGGATAATTAAAAAGGATCCATCTGGATTTTCTCGACAATTATCAAGAAACACATCGATTTTGTTTGCAAGGGGGACACTTTTTGGCTATCTTGAAATTTTTGTAGCACGAACCCTCTTCGAGGGGTATACTTTACCCCTATATTTTGAATTTGGAAAGTGGTTCTAATGATACCTTGTTTTGAAGGCCTATTGAATGTCCTTACAATCGTATAAAATTTTCAAAAATCTATCTATTAGTTCTTGCGATAATTGCCTTCAAACTTTCAAATTTAATATGGACATAAAAATTTGAAAGCAAATATCTCAAAAATTAATTGACGGATTTGCGAAATTTTTACACGGTTGTAAAGATGTTCAAGAAAGCTTCAAAACACGGTATATAAAGTATACCCCTCAAAGGGGGTTCGTTCTACAAAAAATTTCAAGATAGCCAAAAAGTGTTCCCCTTGCAAATAAAATCGACGTGTTTCGGCTTTTTTTTAATTTCCTGATATTTTCAAGAAAATCCAGGGGATCCTTTGATTGAGACTCCCGCCGGGCTTAAAAAAAATTTTCGGCATTATTAAAAATTATCGCGTTGTATATTTTACAACTTTTTAATGTTTTGTGTACATTGGCGTAGCTAGCCTTGCTTTTCAGGGGGGGCCGTGGCCCCGGTCTATCTTGAACAAAAAGCAAACATAGGTTTTAAAGAGTCGTGCAAAGTGTGCAATGAATAAAAAAAAATACGCGCATTAAATGTTCTAATATTTTAATATAACAAATTTAATAATACATTTACCAATTTATTTATATGTATACACACGAAGTATGTAATTCAACAATTCTACAAAGAAAGTTTTCTACGTCGCTGACTGAAAGCGTCTACCACACTGTCTAAGTCGACCTCAACATCTTTTTCTATGAATAACAATGACAAACCTGAGTGTCTCTCTTGAGTCATAGTTGTTCTAAGCCAATTAAAAATTCTCCTCATGGCAGAGAAAGACCTCTCGCAAGTTGCACTTGAAATTGGAAGAATACTCGCAACTTTAAAAAGTTGGTAGAGGTTTGGATAGGTGTTTTCTGCTATATGTTGTTTGATAGAATCATGACCAACAGTTTGATTTAACCGAAAAATACAATTCTTTAAAACGGTCATTTCTGCTCTTAGAGCAGAAGTATTAATATTAAAAATTTCCCGGTATTGCTCGACGAATTTATTCCATTTAACGACGTGGGAACACTTAATATGAAAATGGTTATGACATTGTCACCAAAATCGGAAAATTTCCATAAGACACTAAACGCTAACCTCAAAAAAACTAAAAAGATTATTATATTTATTTTAGAAAAACAGTTTAAAAGGTCTTTTATAACCTTACGACATCTACAACCCGATTTCGGAAACAGAGGGGCAAAGGTCGCTGTCTTTATTAAATGCGAAATTCAACTTACACTTCTATAATATTTTACAAGATGTCGCCAATATGTATAAAATATTCAATATGCATAATTATGTTTAAATTTAAAAAATATTTTCGGGAAATTGCATAAGTGCAGAAAAGTTACCGATAATTTAAAGAGAAAAAGCCTAATTCCGCAAGACAAGGGCTTTTTCCTGAAATGTAAACATTATCTGAATGATTTTAAATTTTAATGCACCTAATTTATTTGAATATTTCCTGAATAATAATAGAAAAGTATGTATTTTCAGAGTCATGTTCTTTTACTAGTAGTCGGTAGGGGAGACCTAAAATAT